>JAKGSA010001019.1:73494-90936 GCA_033558755.1 Philaethria dido | reverse complement strand
ATAGACGTATTACAAACACAGTTTTAATCAAAAAACATTGAAAAATAATAAAATCAAAAATCTATCATTCGATTGAACGAAAAATACTCCACCATCTTGTTTCATATTTCGCATAGATCAATCAACGTCGCGCTGTTTAATGAAAAAGGAAGGCGGAAAAGGCAGTAAAATAGGTTAGCTAGCATTTAAAAAACAAATACTAGGCATAGACGAAAACAATGGCTGAATATTGAGTATTTATTTTTTACATACAAACCCTAACGCCTGTTGTGACGCAGAGGTCCAAGCGTGCGACTGTAAACGCGACAGGTTGTGAGTTCGGTTTCCATTCCAGGAAATGTAAAAGTTTATTTTTATTTTCTGGCTTTGGTAACAAGGCAAAGCGCGGCGTTCAGTTCCACCACTCGGCACGCAATGCCAATGTCGGCGGAAGGTGGGGAACGTACGTCTCTTAACACTAGGTTCTCAGATTTCCTCTGCCTACCCTGCTATATGCGGGATTCAGCGTGAAGCTAAAAAAAAAACATACAAACCAAATTATCGACTTCCAATAAAATGCAGTAAAAAGCAACATTATTACGAATAACTCATAAACTACACATCAGATCTTAATTTAATTTAAATGTGATGATATCAGATGCACTAACAAATAATATAGAAATAATTAAATAAAAAAAAATAAATCAAAATTGAACCAAATAAAAAGTGAAGCGGTAACACACTTAAAAAAAACTATCGAATTGACAATGTCCTCCTATATTGAAGTCGGTTAGTAAAATAGTGATACATATCGATACATCATAGGTCTTTTAGTATGAATTTTGACAGATGATAGATTTTATAAAAGCATAAAAGCAAAAGCGTGAAAATGTGTGTCCATTAAACAAAAAAAATGTAGTGCTTTGGGTCAAATCAACTTTATGCGATTGTTTTTGGATTCTTGCTGCGTAATTTTGTGTATATGGTATGTCTGACGAAGTCGTTGCGAGGAGTTGAGTTAAGCCACTTAACCAATAGTCTAGTCTAGATTTCGGGCGGATAGTGGAGAACAGAATGTCTTAGGCCTAGGTTCTCTCTGTGTATTCAGCTATCTGGAAAAAAGCATAAAGTTGCTTTTAAAATAAACATTATATGTACCTACCTATATGTTACAATTATTACATTCTAATATTAGAGATACTTAATGCGTATTCATTTTCTTATTATTACATTTATTTAGAGAGCCTCGTGGCGCAATCGGACTGCTTCTGGCTGGATATAAATACCATTGGTTATGGGTTTGATTCCCACTCGAAAAAATGATTATAATTGAATTATTTTCATTTCTTAGCTCAGGTTAGACTAAGTGCGGGGTTGAGTTCCGCCACTGTACACGCTATGTCTCAAATTCAGGCAGAAATCGTCGAACGGAGTGTCTTGACCTTCTTGTATAAAGCATGAAATTGTTGTTTTATTTCTTATTATCAATATTAAATCTATCTATTAATACGTGAAGTAAAAAGTTTGTATCCCTTTTTACGCGGAGGAGCATGAAACTTAGAATACTTGTAGTTTAAATAGTGAAAGATTGCAGAATGATAATATCTTATTAGAATAATGCAAAAAATATTGTTACATACACAACCATGGTTTGACATCCATGTTTATACAAAGTAACATATACGTTACTAGGCAACGCGTTATTAACACGTTAACGGGGACACTAGTATAAATAATGACTTAGAACTAAACCCAGGTTATACCTAAGCAAGCGAAGAAAAAGAATGTTAAAGCGCCATAGTTTTGTATTACAACTAGCAACCAATAAACTTATTTAAAAAAAATCAAAATTTTCAGATGTTAACAGATACCAATACGAAATGACAAGGCAAGGAAATCAAAATATTCATGGAAATGACTAAGGAAATTGTTTTTTCGCTCCGATGGCTATTTTAATTAAGCCCAACCAAACAGCGGCGTTCAGCAGATATTGAAACCATTATGCTGAATAAATGAAAGGGTAAATAATTATTTTACAAATAATAAATAGTATTGAATTGGTACTTTATCTTATAAATGTACTAAGTAGTTATTGTTATGAGCAAATTATTAAGAAGCATTATTTAAGACTAGCTGTTATTCGCGGTTTTGCTTGCACAGTCAATGGCAGTTCATACTACATACATACTATGGTGCAGTGGTGAGGGGTGAAAATTTTAGTTAGGCAAGCCGGTAATTTTAGGGAAATTTATTTAGGGAATGTATATTTATGTATGTATATATTGCAACTGCACCTTTTCTCTCGCATAACAGGATAGTCAAAGACAACCTAGTGTCACGACACTCTGTCCTCAGCTTTGCATCTGAAATTGACATTGCGTATTAAGTAGAGAAACTCAATAACTGCATATAGTTCCTCTTGTTTATAATTATAAGCTCCCCTGGGCTGGAAAAGAACCTACAACCAATAACGTTTACAGTTAGGCTCTGTTCCACTACGCCATGACCTCAATATATAATATAGAAAATCGTCTAATACCCGCAAAGCAATATAAAACTTATACTAAGACTATAAGTAACTTCAACACAAGTTACGAAGAGAGGAACTAAGAGAAAATCAATAAAAGAAATAAAAACTTATAAAGATATGTAACAAAGAAAGCATATTATCCATATAGTAATAAAACCAGGCGTGAATAGATTGATAAATTAGCGAATGTAATTTTTTAAAAAAATTTAATAGGCGTTTGGGATTTGTTCTGTATAAAAAAAACAGCTTCACATATTATTTTTTATGTAAAAATGAGTTTATTTAAAAAAAAAAGACGTCACTTGTAAAGTGGTGGAATTTAACACCGTGCTTTGTCTTACCAGAGGGAGAAAATTAATATTTTTTTGTTTTTAACTTCACGCTGTATCCCGCATATTTCAGGGTAGGCAGTGGGAACCTGAAAACCTAGTGTTAAGACACTCCGTTCTCTTACAACAATTCCGTTCCCCACTAACTAAATTAATATAATTTAAATATATTTATACCCACAAGAGGTAATCAAACCTGCAACCACTCGCGTTACACTCACTATCATATGTTTGGTATATACGAGTACTCGTACTCTAACTCGTATCGTACGATAACTCGTACTTTTATATAGTGGCAACGGCAACGGGTGTTCTAGTTATAATAATTTTGTATATATTTGCGGACCAACAAAATTAGGATCCACTCCCTCTTTAATAATACTATCGTAAACGTTACAAATTATATATCTTTATATGAATACGTCAAATATATTTTATTACATATTTAATATATATACATCTATATAAATATATAAATTAAATTGGGGTATCTATTTGTAATAACCCTTTTTACTACATGCATATGAATATATTCACCAGTGGAGGTCGCATTGTACTGCAATTTGCAGAAAAAATAAGTGAAGCAAGGTGTGAGAGCTAAAAAAAGGTCGCCAGGAAAATATTGGGTATAAAACTGCGAATAAAAAACAGACTTTGACATCTTAAACGACCAAAAAAAAAGGTCATCACCAAAATTCAATAGTGAAATTACTAAATACCTTTACATTCTATACCGGCTTCCCTAAATATACTGGCTTCTCTAAAAATTACCAGGTACCGGCTTCCCTAAAAATATGTACCGTCTTCCCTAAATATACACCGGCTTCTCTTAATTTTCCGGCTTACCTAATTAAAATTTTCACCCCTCGCCACTGATATCTACGGTACATATACAAAAATAATATATTTTTAATTTTTTTTTCTGTCTGTCTGTTCTTAAAATCTTTGAAATGGCTGGACCGATTTTGACGAGACTTTTACTGGTAGATAGCTGATGTTATAAAGAGTAACTTGAGCTCCTTTATATCCCTAATATTATAAATGTGAATGTAAATTTGTTTTTCACGCTTTCAATAAATAGGTTTTTGAAGGGTCGGCAACGCGTAAGTTATGCCCCTGGTGTTGCAAGCGTCCATAGGCCACGGTAACCACTTACCATCAGGTGGGCCGTGTGCCTTGTTGCCACCGTCGTTGTATAAAAAAAAAAAATAGGTAAAAATTACTCAACTAATTATTATAAAACTTTGTACGCATTGTATATCCTTAGTAGTACTTAGAGATATTTTTTATATAAAAAAAATAATTTAAAAATGTTTTAAACATGATTGTTTATCAAAAAGAATGAAAATTTAGCTATTTCAAAGCCTCCAAATTCGATCCGATCCGGATATACGCATTATAAACTATGTATGTGCTATGTACTGACATTGAACACGAGCGAAGCCGCGAAAAACACTCAGTAAAACATAACATTCAGTTTTTATGATGTCACTTCGAATGATTTATTAATTCAAAATGAAATTGTGGTAATCTATATATAAATACGTGAAGCAAAAACTTTGGACCTCTTTTTTACGAAAATTAAGCGGACGGAGGAGCATGAAATTTGGCACACTTATAGTTTATATAGAGAAGGAGTGCAGAATGCTAACATATTAAATGTTACAAGCATTACCATGGTTTGACATCTATGTTTATATAAAGTGACATATACATTACTAAAGACAACGCGTTGTTAGCGCGTCAACGAGGACACTAGTATATCTCATTATTTAATCAATCTTATTCTAAAGAAGTTTCTCTTCAGAAATATAATTCCGTCACTCAACACAAAATGTCTTGATTTCAGGCGGAACTGGAAAACGGAGTGTCTTAACACTACTTCCTCTCTGACTACTCTGCTATGCGTAATAAGGAGAGAGATTCTTATTTTAATACAAACAGACTGTTAATACCACTTCATGGATAAAAATCACAAACGTTAATAACTTAAACCATTATAACTAAGGTTTTAACAAATAAAGAAAACCGACACCAAATAAAATGTACTGTTATAACATTAGGTATTACGAATAGCTCAAAAACCACTCCTCAGATTTTATGTGAATATTAATGGAACCACATCAAGAGCACTAGCTACCATATAAAAAAGCATCATCAAAATTGGTTCACCCAGCAAAGAGTTACGCGGTAACACACAAAAGTTAAAGTCGAATTGAGACATTTTTTTTCTTTTTTTTTTAGCTTCACGCTGAAACCTAATGTTAAGATAACTCCGTCCTCTTAACATTTCCGTTTCCTACTTTCTACCAAATTAAAGCATTGCGTGCTGAGTGGCGGAACACAACGTCGCACTTTGTCTTGTTACCAGAGCGAGGAAATGAAAATACTAAATATTATTTAATATTTTCATTTCCTGTACTGGGAATCGAACCCACAATCTGTTGCATTTACAGTCGTGCTTGTGCCTCTGCTCCACGATAGAACTTTTTTTTAAAGTTGGTTAAAATACTCAGAATAGTAACAACATAAAAAACACAATATCTGTCACATATATCTATTTCGGTCCGCCATCAGTGTGCCGATGTCAATCAATGGTTACAAAAATATACGAATGCTTAAAGAATCGTCTTAAGCAATCAAGGGGCAGCAAATTGACTATCTTAATACATTGGGCGTGACTAAAAAGGTAAGAGGGAAGTTTAATATCGAATAGTGAAGTAGATAGATGATATGGGTGCATTTTTTTACTTTTGAACTAACTTTAAAAGTAGTTTTTTTAGCTTCACGCTGTATCCCACATATAGCAGGGTAGGCAGAGAAAACCTAAAAACCTAGTGTTAAGAAACTGCGTTGTCCACATGACATTACCTCAGAGGTATTAATAAATACAGTCACATAAAAAAGGTTAGCTTGTTGTGGCGCAGAGGCACAAGCGTACGACTGTAAACACGACAGGTTGTGTGTTCGATTCCCACTCCAGGAAATGGAATTTTTTATTTCCTGAGTTTGGTAACGAGGCAAAGCACGGCGTTGAGATCCGCCACTCAACATGCAATGCCTCGATTCGGCGGAAAGTGGGGAACGGAGTGTCTTAACACTAGGTTCTGAGGTTCACGATGCCTTCCCTGCTATATGCGGGATACATCGTGAAGCTAAAAAAAATAGTTACATTTAATATATGTAGCTAATCTCCTTTAAATAAGTATATTTTAAACAAATCTAGTCGGTAACGTTAAGATATCAGTACAAAGTATCGGTTCACATAATAAATCTTAGCTCTATTTGTAGCGCCACTATGTTCTTACCACGTGGGGTTTCACTTCTTTTAAAACGTTAATAAAAAACGCGTTTTAAATTTAACATTTTAATGGTATATTTTTCCTATATTTCTTTTTAAGCAATTAATGTATTTGTCAATTAATAGAAATATGAAAATTAGGTGAAAGGTAAAAACCATACGACATTTTTTATGTCGCATAGCGAGAGAACCTAGTGTCTAAGCACTCGTTCGATATTACGTGTTGAGGAGCAGAACTCAACTATTATTAGAGTAATAATTAATATGAATTATTATCGATAATTAGGATCTTAACAAAACAGAATACAAACTCCAAAGAAAATGGACTAAAATTTACAATTATTACGAATAACTCAATAACTACTCGTAAGATTTTAATTAAACTTAAACAAGAACACATCAGAAGCTCCAGCTATCATATAAAAATATTAAAATGTATTCACCCAATAAAAATTATGCGGTAACACACATAAATGAAAACTGTCGAATTGAAAACCTCATATTTCGAAGTCGGTAAAAAAATAATCAATTATATTATCTATTTATTTAGCTAACTCCTGTCGTGGCGCAGAGGCTCAAGCATGCGACTGTAAACGCCATAAGTTGTGGGTTCGATCCCCACTTCAGGAAATAGAATTTTTCATCTCCTGGGTTTGGTAACAAGGCAAAGCGCGGCGTTGAGTTCCACCACTCAGCACGCAATGCCTCAATTCGGTGGAAAGTGGGGAACGAAGTGTCTTAGCACTAGGTTCCCTCTGTCTACCTTGCTATATGCGGAATACTGCGTGAAGCTATGTATGTATGTATGTACGCTATATCCCGCACATAGTAGGGTAGGCAAAGGGAACCAGAGAACCTAGTGTTAAGACACTCCGTTATCTTTTAACATTTACGTTCCCCACTCTCCGAACCAATTATACTAACATAATATAATGAAAAAGAGATTTTCATATCAAAAATCCACCTGAATTTCAGTTCTGTGTCTGAACGTGTTGAATATTAAAATGAGTTGAAGTCTGTTCGCGTCTAGACATGTCAGCTGACTCATGTTCGGTTGTAAGATTTACATAGAATTGTGCTCTTAGTAAAAATGTTTTATTTAAATATTCACGCTATTGTCATGGTTTTGGTTATTAGATTTTGTTGTAAGCTCAATTAATATTTTATATGACATTTATACATACATACATAGCTTCACGCTGTATCCCGCATATAACAGGGTAGGCAGTTAATTAGTTCATTTTGTTAATAATGTCAAATATAAAAAAAAATAGTTTTGGGTTCGATTCCCACTTGGGTGAATAATTATATTTAAATCATATTAATTTCCCAGTTCTGGTGTATAGTGCATTGAGTTCCGCTACTTAACACGAAAGGCTTAGTGTAGAGTTCAGGGGGAAAGTGGTGGATAAACCAATCCACTCTACAATGATTATCATTGTAGAGTGAGAGATAAGTGAAAATTAGCAAATATTAAATACGTTTATATAAATATATTTGACACGTTTATAATATTCCAAAAATATATATATAGTTTTGCATTAGCAAATAAGTATGGACTATAAACGCGAAAATTAGTTGGGAGAAATGTATAATTTAAAATAATTACTAAAAATCGTAGAGCGCTGTTAAAATTTTCAGTGTTTTTTTAATGTTGACCTTTAATCAATTAGTATTTTCATTAATTAAAAAAAACTTAATCTAATTGATTAACGGGTTTCCCACTCCAGGAAATTGAATTTTTCATTTTCAGGTTGTGTGTTCGATTCCCCCTCCAGGACATGGATTTTTTTATTTCCTGGGTTTGGTAACAAGGCAGAGCGCGGCGTTGAGTTCCGCCACTCAGCACGCAATGCCTCAATTCGGTTGAAAGTGGGGAACGGAGTGTTTCAACACTTTCTTATGTAATGATAAATATCTAATTTAAAATATTTATCCATTCAGGTATATAATAATAATTATCATATAGCATTTAAGTTTTTTAATCATCATCTTTGTCAATGAACTCGTGATGAGAATTTCACGTAAAAATTTTACGACACCCGCACCGACTTTTACGGTGCCATTTTAAAAACCACGTCACGAAGCAAATGAGAACAACTTAATATTGAAGTTAAACGTTCATTAGATTTTATACTTTATTTTTTATACAATAGAATTGATATTTGTATGGCGAATTGTAAGCAGAATTCATTTAAGACCATCTTCGTCTAATGAGTTTACGCTAAAAAGAGACGAAAACTGAAATTATCAAAGCACGATGATTCTAATTTTCAGTGTTTTTTTGAAGTATTCAAAAGTTTTTATTATATAAGCAATATTATTTTTTTTAATATATATATATTAAAATTCATTTGACAGTTGTTTTGTATTTTATTTTCGTTTGAGTGTATTTTTTCTATATCTGTTACTGCATAGCTTTTTACTGGGTTAACCAATTTTGATAATCCTTTTTTTATATGATAACTAGCGCTTTTGTGTGATTCAATAAGTAGTTATTTGCACTAATTTAACTTCTTAATGCATTTTATTTGTAGGCAGTTTTTTATTCCTGTTAAAATCTTAATTATAGCATTTTATCTCTATACTAGTGTCCCCGTAAATGCGTTAATAACGCATTGCATAGTGGATTGATGTCAAACTATGGCAGTGTGTGTAACATTTATTTTATTAATTTAATATACTTTTTATGCATTATTTTTAAAAAATATTAGCATTCTGCACCCCTTCTCTATATAAATTATAGGTGTGCCAAGTTACATGCTCCTCTGTCCGTGTAATTTTCGTAAACAGAGATCCAAAATTTTTGCTTTACATATTTATATATAGATATTCTTTTCATAACTTTTCAAAGTCAAATTAAGAACTACTTATTTTTGGATGTTGGTTAATAATATATAATAATTTGTCATATCGTTTGACTTTTCAAAGAAACATCTATATTTGTAAAGATCGTCACACACAGAAAATTGTATAAATACATAAGTATTCAACCGACAAATCTCTGGATTAATAGACAATGATTAATTCAAGAATCATTCACAAAATGGCACAAATAAATTTTGAACCTTATCATAATAAGTTTATATTTTTTAAAACATTAAGCTTTAATAAAAAACACTTCATGTTTATCTCGCATAGCCAGTGTTCAGAAAAAATCTTGCGTAAAGACATTGTGTTCACCGTAATTTGTAACACAAAGTGTTAAATTGCAAAACTCAACGTTTTTTTTTTTATGGATAACGGATGGTAAGCGAGCAGAAGGACCACCTGATGGTAGGTGGTTACCTTCGCCCATGGACATCTACAACACCAGAGATGTTATAGATGCGTCGCCAACTTAGAGGATACAAATGGAAGGGGAGGACAATGAAGTAGTTCGCTATCGGAACCACCACATTTTGGGGATACGATGGGTGGGAAAGGGGAAAACCTCGCTTATATGCCATCGAACCGGAACACATCATTAGATATTTAGCGGTTCGTCTTTGACATGATAGTCGTCGCGAGCCAGACGGAGGACGAACCTCCTACCACAAAACTACTGGAATACCCGCCTCTTACGGGACACTACCCAGCGGCGGAGGGAAATTGTATTCTAACCCCGTCCTCTCACAGGGAATGACTGAATGAAAGGCTACGCTTTGTCTTACTAGAGCGAAGAAATGAAAACAAAATCCTTCCACCAATCGGGAATTGAAATCACAACCAAAGATTTATAGTAAAACGTCCCACTACACCACTATGACTAAACCAAAAAAAACAATCTTACCTCAAAAGAACAATTACCGGTCACCAAAAAAAAAATCTATTGAAAGAGACTTCCATCCAAATAATAATAGGAAACCGTTCAATGGTTAATGAGTATCGGAACTAACATCGTATCGGTACAAGTATTAAAACTGGAGCCGGACGTGTATGTATTTTCGGATTATTATCTTAACATAAGTAGTAACAAGGAAATATATGGAATTTCTTGCGTTTTCCTGAGTGAACGAACGAACGAACTATTCTATTTATATGGCGTGTATAGTCGAGGGCGTCTTCCCCACCTTTTGTTCTTATTACGTTGAAAAATAGATTTTGTGCTGAAGGGATGCGTGAGTCAGTCGGCGCGCCGGCGCGTGCGCATACACGCGCGCTTCGTAGTTAGTGTCAGTGATTCTTGGTGTTAGTGTTTTTTTTTAGTGATTCACAAATTTTGATGATACTTTTGCGTTTGGTAAGTTTTGTGAATGTTAAATTTTGATTTTGAGTTTATTTGGACCACGTGATTTGTTGAGTTTATATATTTAGGTTGCAGACAGTTAAATGTGTTTATTTTTAACTTCGGTATTCCTTAGAGAATTTTTGTAATGGATATCTAGAATATATTTTTATTTAATAATAATATATATGTATATATAATATATTTCGTATGTTAATATAACAATAGCACAAATAATAAACATTTAAAAAGATAAATTTCTACTAAAATATGAGAATCATAAACAAAAATCATATTTACAGTACAATAACTATGTTTCATTAAGAACTAATACAATTTTATAAAACTTATATACAAAAACAATATATGATTTTGCATAACTAAGAAGTGAAATTACCTAAATAAATTCGAACCTACACTCATCACATACCTATGTTATTCAAAATAATTCTATATTATTATTATTTAAATTACTATAATTTCTCCGCTATTATAAAACAAAATGCATCATTTAAATCACGTAATAAATAATGTCTCGAAATCGAACGCAAAGTAGAGAACGGAGTGTCTTGACATTAAATTTTCTCTTTCTCACCTTAAACAAAATTATAATGTTAATATGTATATGTAGATTTAACATACACATACATACATAGCTTCACGCTGTATCCCGCATATAGCAGGGTAGACAGAGGGAACCTAGTATTAAGACACTCCGTTCCCCACTTTCCGCCGAATTGAAGTATTGCGTGCTGAATGACGGAACTCAACGCCGTGCTTTGCCTTTAACAAACCAAGGAAATAAAAAATTCAATTTCCTGAAGTGGGAATCGAACCCACAACCTATCGCGTTTACAGTCGCACGCTTGTGCCTCTGCAACACGACAGGCGTTGTAGATTTAAATTTTAAATACAGTAAAAATTACATTACCAGGGAAATTATTAACGAGGTCAGGTCAGCGATCGTATTAATATTTTCCGGCCGTCGTCTACCGGTCGATTTTCAGACGCTTTTACAACTGATAACGACTGTGGACGAGATAAGTGAGCTTTCCTCGCCTAAATTTAGAAAGCTTTCAGTTTAGATTTGAGAGCTATTTTTAAAATTATAAATAAAAATATGATAATTTAGATTTTAATACAAAAAGAAAACTGATTTTAAATAAAATACATTAAGCAATAAATTTATTACGAATAACTCGAAAACAACTCGTCAGATCTTACCTAAATTTAAATAGTATAACATCAGAATAACTAGTTATCATATAAAATCAAAATTGGATCATCCAGTAAAAAATTACGCTGGACATTTGAAAAAAATACAATCGAATTAAGAATCTCTCCTTTTTTTAAGTTAATTAAAAATATATTTTAAATTAAAATTTAATTTATAACATCACGCTGTATCCAGCAAATAGCAAGGTAGACAGAGAAACCAGAAAACCCAGGGTTAAGACACTCCGTTCTCTTTTAACTCTTCCATTCCAGCTTTTCCACCGAATTGAGGCTTGCGTGCTGAGTGGCGGAACACAACGCCACGCTATGCCTTGTAACCTTTGATACCGTATACCGTTAATTATTATATAATTATTCAATAATGAACCCAATATAATAGTATAAAAAACTGTATAGAAAATCTTCACCAAATCATAATCAAGAGGGTAAAAGGGTCCGGAAATTCGTCTTCTACTTTGTGACTACACGATTCTGTTATCAACAAACATAACAGAGGCGTGATAACGTGAGTGATAAGGCCTTTGTGTAGTGTGTCAGGTAGACTGAGGTTATCAGTTAAGTAGTCTTTGTGGATGTCATCTAGATGAGAAAATCTGATATTTATCTGTTAATACCATTTGAGGTCATCATGGTGTTGTGGACAGCTTCTGACAGTAAAAGCTATTGGTTCGGTTCGGTTCGCATACGAGCAAATAGTTATTCCGTTGCTAGATCGTCGAATAAAAGAGAAACACTATTTTAATACTTTATTGTTCTGTAGGGCAAGCACTAAAACTTGCGACAAAGTATTCGTATCGTTATCGAAAGCAATTTGTATGGAAAAACTTTAGTTCCTCTTACGCACGGTAGGGGCGCTTTTCAATTTCCATACAATATCTATCGATGACGATACAAATGCTTTGTCGCAAGTTTTGGTGCTTACTACTGAACAATGCAACACTCAATACAAAAGTGACTCTTTCCTTGCAAATTCCCACCGTAGGACTACCCTGTTTTTAGGATAGTCACTTGTCAATCGAATAAATTACAAAGAGAAGGTAGATAAATTAAATAAGCTACGTTTTTATAATAGACAACTCATAGACTTATAATTTATATATAGCTATCACCGTCAGAATAAAACTAGCGTCAAGACAATCCGATCGCCACTTTCCAACCGAAGTTATATTTTTTTTATTATTTAAATGAACCCATAGGCCTCTTGACCAGAGATTTTGGTAGAGCTTTGTGATTTATTTATGAAAAGAAGGATAATATGTTTTATAGTTTGACAAAGTTTTCTAATTTTTTAAGATTACATGTTTTTAACTATTTTCTGGTTTGCAGTTAGTTATTTGATGTTTTGTTTAATTTTCGCGTTATTTCCAAATTAATATATAATATTGTTCCGTCCTATTCAAATTATTCTTATTTCCCAAGCTCGGTTGAGTTGCGGTGTTGTAATCCGTTATTCAGGAACATGCAATAATTAAAATTTAGGTAGAAAGTGCAGAATAGTGTTTTAACACTAAGTTCTCTCTGCTTATCCTACTATGAAATAATAAGAAAAAAACGTGATTAAAAAAAATATTATCTGACATGCCAAATCTATATACATACACAGCTTCACGCTGTATCCCGCATACAGCAGAGTAGGCAGAGGAAACCTAGTGTTAAGACACTCCGTTCCCCACTTTACACCGAATTGAGGCATTGCGTGCTGAGTGGCAGAACTCAACGCCGCGCTTTGCGTTGTTACCAAGCCCAAGAAATGTTCCTGGAGTGGGAATCGAACCCACAACCTGTCGCGTTGACAATCGCACGCTTGTGCCTCTGCGCCACGACAGGTTTCAAACTGACATGCAAAATCTCTTTAGGATTTTATTTAGATCACTATACAAGTTAGGGAAGTAACCTATTTTACTTTTAGAAATAACTGTAATACGTGAGATAAATATTACATTAGAATATATTAGTATTAATGTAAATCCATCCACACTTCTCTATTACACATAATGCTTACTGAATTAATTCCTTCTTTATAAATTTCAACAAGAATAACAATGATTTTCTATTTATATCGTATTCAGCGATACATCATTTTGTTCTATATTTTGTGCCATAACAATATAATATTTTTAACCTACTTCAAAAAAAGGAGCAAGTTATCAATTCGACTGTATTTTAAAGTTTTTTTTTTATAGCATGGTAGGCAGAGAAAACCTGAGAACCTAGTGTTAAGACACTCCGTTCTTTTACAACAATTCTGTTCCCCACTTTCCACCGAATTGAGGCATTGCGTGCTGAATGACGGAACTCAACGCCGCGCTTTGCCTTGTTACCATGAAAATACTAACATTTCCTGGAGTGGGAATCGGATCCACAACCTGTCGCGCTTACAGTCGCACGCTTGTGCGTCTGCGCCACGACAGGTGTTTTTTTTAACGTAGATGCCATCATGGCGCAATGGGACACCGTCTGACTGTAAACACGATTGGTTGTGGGTTCGATTTCCATTCGGGAGAAGGATTATATTCAAATAATTTTATATTATTCAGCCCTAGTAAGACGAAGCGCGGCGTTAAGATCCGCCACTCAACACTCGAGTCTCATTACATGTTTCAAATTCGTACTCTTCGGATTTGGATTCTCTCTGACTATATTGCTATGCAGGATAAAGCCTAAAGGTGTTTTTTTTAAATTATATATATATATGTGTTTTTTTTTTCTTTTAACTTCACGCTGTATCCCCTACAAAGCAGGGTAGGCAGATAGAGAACCTAGTGCTAAGACACTCCGTTTTCTTTTAACATTTCCGTTCCCCACTTTCCGTCGAATTGTGGCATTGCTTGCCTTATATATTTCATAAACTCAAAATCGAATCCTAAAAGAAGGTTCATAAACTTTTCAACTACGCTACGATACCTAGACATGTAATGTGTATACCACACGAGTTGTCGCCAACGTTCACGTGAACTTTATAACGTTTCCCATTTTATTTACCGTAGTTTCAACTATAAAACGTAGATCTCATATTTTTACAAAAGGTGGTTGTGGTGCAGTAGATTACTGTCTAACTGAACACAGTGATAAGTTCAATTCTCATTTAGGGCAATAATTATGTTTGATTTATGTCATTTCCTTACTCTTGTAAAAAAAAATAGTTTTGAGTTCCACCACGTAACATGCAATGTCTTGAATTCAGGCAGAAAGCGGAGATCTAGAATCGCTTTACCTCCTATATGTGTAACGCCTGTCGTGACGCAGAGGCACAATCGTGCGACTGTTAACGCGACAGGTTGTGGTTTCGAATCCCACTCCAGGAAATGGAATTTTTCTTTTCCTGGGTTTGGTAACAAGGTGAAGTGCGGCGTTGAGTGATCATTACGCAATGCCTCAATTCGGTTGAAAGTGGGGAACAGATTGTCTTAACTTGTTCTCTGGTTTCCTCTGTCTACCCTGCTATATGCGGGATACAGCGTGAAGCTATGTATGTAAGTACGAGTATGTCCTATGTGGAAAGAAAAACGTTAAGCTTCCATCTGTAATTAAAATATTTAAGAAAATAATAACATTGATTTCAAATAAAATGAACTAAAAAGTATAATAATTACGAATAACACGAAAACTACTTGTCAGAGTTTAACTAAAGTTAAATTTGGACGTATCAGATGCACTATCTATCGTATAACAAAAGAATAATCAATTTGTTCCGGGTAATATATATAAAAAATACTGTTGAACTGATAAGTTTCTCTTTTTGTGAAGTCAATCAATACATTAAGGTAAGCATAGATTACAAATAATGACACTTTACTAGAACACCTATATTTGGTATCGGCCAGAAACGTTCCCGTTTGCGATATTGTTACCGATACAATAAAGTTTTGCGTCTCATCTTTTATGTATGGGTTTGAAAGCACAGGAAAAGTAACTACCTAGTATTCGATTCGTCAGAGCAAGGCTTTAGGAAATCCAGACGAAATTGCATCGCAGTCACAAATTCCTATTCTACGTTCAGAAAACAAATGTACTGTGCACAATGGTCTGTTTTTCTTTGAAGTTTTTGCTTCTAAAATTGTTGCTTAGTAATTATTTCTCCTATTTCTTTATAGCTTATATGTATCAGGCGGTAATAAATTATGTACATATATAGCTTCACGCTGTATCCCGCATATAGCAGGGTAGGCAGAGGGAACCTAGTGTTAAGACACTCCAATCCTTACTTTCCGATAACGCGACAGGTTGTGGGTTCGATTCCCACTCCAGGAAATGGAATTTTTCTTTTCCTGGGGTTGGTAACAAGGCAAAGTGCGGCGTTAGGTTCCGCCACTCAACACGCAATGCCTCAATTCAGCGGAAAATGGGAAGCGGGAATAGGTTGGTAATTTAAATTTGAATACTTTTCAAAGCAGGCATTTTTGAGTTTAACTGTTTTTTCTGTCAGAAATATTAATATGCAAATATATTTTTTATCTATACTATTATTATGTGCCTTTCATTTAGTGACAGACATCTTCTCTGTAGATAACACGCCTTGAGAATGAAATTTTCGCTCCAGTATTTCAAAGGTATCATTGTCACGAATAAATAATTATAAAATATTGACTAATAAAAAGAAATTCTGCGGAGTTTCTTGCCGTTTCTTCTCAGGTCTGAAGCATTCAATTTGGTGATCCGGTGGTAATTTACTTAACGTTCAAAAATTAAAGCATGTTACTTCTTATTTTCTTAAACTATTTGAATTAAACGAAATATAAAAGATAATACGTGAACTTTTCTCCCGTTTAGTGACATAACGAAATGCTATAAAAAATTTAAATTGTCTTAAAATATCTCAATTGTAAAAAATCAAACTTAACTTAGTCTCAATGAAAAATATTTGTATATTCTGCCATACAAAAAAATAAAGAACTTTTTTACTCTTCTCTCATATAAACCGCCAAAGCTCCCTTTAATCCAGTTAGCTTCAACCGCATGCATCAAAAGCTTGGCAGACTAAGCAACACGGCAGACGCAATGGATCGGCGACACTTTGCGGTACACTATATTGATGGTTGACGTTATAGGGACGATGCGCAAAGCAAGTGAAAATACTTATATACATATATATTTAGGTTTAAATTTTAAAGTTAAATAATTTAATAGGGTTTTAATATATTTATAAAGTATTCCAGGGAAGGTACAGAGACTATAGTGTCTAGACACTGGCGAAAGCATATTTATGTTAACAACGCCTGTCGATTCGATTCGCACTTCAGGAAATGGAATTTTTCATTTCCTGGGTTTGGTAACAAGGCAAAGCACGGCGTTAGGTTCCGCCACTCAGCACGCAATGCCTCAACTCGGCGAAAAGTAGGGAACGGAGGTACTCTCTGCCTAGCTTGCTACTAAATGTAGAAAATGAAAAAATGCATTTCCTGGAGTGGGAATCGAACCCACAACCTATCGCGTTTTACAGTCGCACGTTTGTGCCTCTGCGCCACGACACGCATTTTACTCTGTTATTCTGTCTAAATATACTAAAAGTAAAAAAAACGTGAAGAAGAGAGATTTATCACTAAGGTCACTACACACTTGTCACCTAAAATTAAAAACATCCATACATTACACGTCAATGCGTCACTCACATTACTAAGTCATGGACTGCGGTAACAAAATTTGCTCTTCCTGTTAAATTTATTTCACCAACGCTAATTGGTTGGACAGATAAATTATTATCGCTTAAATTGTTTATACAAAGTTGACCGGCAACTTTATCCATCCATCCTTCTTGATTTACAGTATTTTTTTACGTAATTTGAAGATTTGTTATCAATTTCCATGAAATATTACTGAAATAGCATTTCGGAATTAGAAAATGTGCTGAGTTTTGTTTATT
>JAKGSA010001019.1:14640-68493 GCA_033558755.1 Philaethria dido | reverse complement strand
AAAAAAAAAAAAAAAAAAAAATAAGTCCCGCTGAGTTTCTTGCGCCGGTTCTTCTCAGGTCTGAGGCATTAAATTTAGTGAACCGGTGGTAAATTATTTGACGTTCAAAAAATGAAGCTTGTAACTTCTTATTTTGAATAAAATTATTTGACTTTGACTTTGACTTTGTGTGTAACATATTGTGTTAATTTAACTACCACTGAACCAATTTTGATGGAATTCGGTATAAAGATAGAACTGAACTTGGGAAAGGACATAGGATACTTTTTATCGCGAAAAAAATGATAGAGGGGGTTGAAATAGGGGATGAAAGTTTGTATGGAAGTCCTTATTGTCAAACAAGTAAGATTGTTTAACTGTTTACAACTTTGACACATAAACCACTTAACCAATTTTGACAAATAGTCTAGACCTTGGGAATGACTATAGGATACTCCTTATTATAGACGAAGCCGCGGGCGGAAAGCTAGTTATATTTACCTGACTTGGGCAAGCACCGAATAAATTTTAAATACAATTCTAATATTGCTCGAATTTTCAAACCTCAACAGAAGCTATTCAAAAGACACAAATAAGCACTCTGATGGAAAGGGGTTACGAAGGCGAACGTAAGCTAATACATTATGTATTCCAGCCCGATTCCTGGTCCTTTCTTACGGTTGGCAATCAAATTATGTACCTATGAAGCAATTTTAAATATAAAACCGTTTGCTCTGGAAAAGAAAATATAAACTTTTGAATATATCATATTTATATTTATAAACCGCTAGCGTTTTAATTTTTTTAAGAGTTAGTGTAGGGTAGATGATGTACAAGCGAAGTTGCTAGACGTAGAAGGCTGGAATTGGATATATACGCTCTTTGGGGAGTGTAGGGGGCACTAAAAGAGCATATCTGGATTTTTTATATAAAAAATGGGAAGAAAAAGGATTTAAGGCAAAGCGCGGCGTTGAGTTCCGCCACTCAACACGCAATGCCTCAATTCGGCGGAAAGTGGGCAACGGAATTGTTGAAAGAGAATGGAGTGACTTAACACTAGGTTCTCTGGCTCCCTCTGCCTACCCCGCTATATGCGGGATACAGTGTGAAGTTAAAAAAAAAAGCATTTAGGATTTATTAAGGTTTATAGGCTACGTAACTGAAGTTGTGGGATACAGCCAGTTTATTTATATGAGTTCATCACAGCGTAGTCGACCAGGTGACTGTAAACGCTATGGTTGTGCTCAAATCTATAAAACTGATTTATATTAGACTTTACTGTAACATGTCTGAAAATTAAGTTCTTTTTCAGCTGCTACTTTCAGGATAGAGTGTGAAGCTGCTTTTTCTACTGTAATATAGCTTACACATCTAAATAACATATAGGCTACAATTTATACTGATTTCATGTAACCAGGCCTAAAGATAACTATAGATTAGTACATCGTACAAATATCTCTTCGAAATTTCGCATATATGCACATTTTTTTATATAGCGGAAATCTAGGGTAAGTTTTTCTTTCTTTTACCAAATATACACAAATACTACTAAGTACTCTTACCTCACGCCATATATAAATAGCTGTCTGCTTTCCTTCACCTCGCTCACCTGTAAACCATAGTGTAATGCACTCCTTCTAAATTTAGTTGACCTAATTAATAAAGATAAACTGATAATATTATCATTTATTTCAATTTATGAGAAATATTTAACGTTGGCAAAACGGTGACAAAACATTGGAAAATCCAACGCTGTCTATTCTAACGTAAAGTACGAAGACTGGCTCTTTTTATTAATTTTTTTTGTTGATAAAAAGTGACAAACAAGCAAAATACCACCTGATGGCAAGTAGTTACTTTTCCCCCCATCTACAAAACCAGAAGATTTGTAAATGCTTGACGGTGTAGAGAGTACAGATGGAAAGTGGGAAAACAATGTAAAGGCCACGGCAGTTCGTCATCAGAACCACCACATTCGGGGAAAAGAATAGGCGGAAATAGGGAAAACCTTACTTCATGTCATCGAGTCAACAAGCCAACCAGTCGAAGGATCAACAGTCTATCATCACCTAGTTACTACGATACCCACCTCTAACAGGATGCTACCTAGCAGCTGAGCGGAATTGTATTCTAACACTGAACAATGAAGCGGAGGACGAAAAAACTTATAAAATATATATCTCACGAGTTTAAAAAAATTGCCTATCTTCTCAATTAAAAAACATACCTAGATACAATAGCAAAACGGCGTACAGAGTGTCTTAACACTGTGTTCTTGAAGCTGTTTTTGATATCAAAATGATTTAGTTTTTGATTTGACAGTTTCTTCTATTCAACTGAAAACTAATAAAAATATATAAGTACAGTTAACATCATAGTAATTTACCGATATTAGTGAATATAACCTTTAATATCAACAAATAGTATTGTATTTTTCATCAGAGGGCAAATGAATTGTTGCAATCGACTACTTGTCACAGTGGTGGGTGACAAATGAAATTTTCCAACGTACTGACGGCCAGCGATAAGGCGAAATGTCATTGTGCAGTTGCGAGCACAATTTACAATATTATTTCTGTTTATGTCTAGCTAGGTTGGTTGTTCATTATTTTTAAAGTAAATATTTTATGGGGCAGTAGGACAGTGTGTAACTGCAACCACGATTAGTTTTGGATTCGATGTCCACTCAGGGGATATTATTGGTACTGGCATGATAAGCCGAGAAATGAGTTCCACTTAAAATGCAATATCTAGGTTCTTTTGTGTACCATTCTATGCGAAATAAACCGTGAATCTGAATATTTTTGTGTAAGCTAAGCTCAAAAATTATCTTTAATTTTTTAACTAGATATTCTATTGTGAAAATGTATCTGTTTTGTTTTATAATTTTATATATTTTTTGTTACTTTAAAGTGATTTAGGGAATGTGTCAGTGAATAGTTTAGTATTGTTTATAAATAATTATATTAGGTCATCGTCTGAATGTAAATACTACTGGTTGTGGGTACGATTGCTACACGGGGAAATATTTAAATTATTTATTCTATGCCACTTAAGGCACAATATCTCACTCGGAAAGCGGTGAATGGAGTGTATTGACACTGAATACCCTGCTATTCATTTCCCTACTCTGGTATGGCAAAGAGAGGCGTTGAATTTCGTCACACACCAATGTCTTGATTGGGCGTAAAGTGAAGAACGGAAGGAAAAAGAAAATAATTTACACTTATATTTAAAAGTGTATGTTAAACGGGGCTACTACTTACTTTCAAAATATCAATTGCCTCTAAAATAAGTTAAAACAGACAGACTGACGGTTGGACTGACAATGATCACTTAATATCAGAGTAGGGTCGTGTATGGTATCCATTGTATGAAAATTTAATGTTAAGAAAATAGTAAAAGAAAATATCTTTAGATATATACATATTTGACTTTTATGAAGATAACTGGAAAAAGCACTTAACATTTTTTTTATCCACGTACATATTTTTTCATTTTTTTTTAATAAGAAAGCATAGCGCTGTACTAATTTTTATTCTATGTTCTGTATTTCATGATATTGAATATTAAATAACAAACTACATACATACATACATAGCTTCATGTTGTATCCCGCATGTAGCAGGGTAGGTAGAGGGAACCTGAGAACATAGTATTAAGAAACTCCGTTCCCCACTTTCCGCCGAATTGAGGCATTGCGTACTGAGTGGCGGAACTCAACGCCACGCTTTGCCTTGCAGAAATAAATAACAAACTCCAGATCATTTTCTCTTAAAACGCGTAAGTTATCTAATTTTGAATTATAAATTTATCCTTAACTTGAATTTAAGCCCACAACGTTTTCCTGCAAAGCAGAAGATCTTTTTGAAACATTTTTTTTTATATTTTAAAGTGCTAATCTCACACTTAGGAAAGAACATCTAAGATACACGCGATTCGATTTAATTGCGGAACTCAACGCCGCGTGTTGTCTCACCAAAGTTCTTATCATTCCCCAACTGGGGATCGAACCCACTACCAATCAAGTTTACAGAGAGACGCTGTTCCTGATGGCCTCTATAAATATATGTTGAAGAAAATCAAAGCCTCGGTATCTGCAGAACTAAATGCAAACACTATTCTAAACTATACTTAAACTTTAACCTAGTATAACTATAATCTAACTCGACAGTTCCAGATAAGGAACACGATTACTACAAACAGTC
Organism: Philaethria dido; assembly: GCA_033558755.1. Lineage (NCBI taxonomy): Eukaryota > Metazoa > Arthropoda > Insecta > Lepidoptera > Nymphalidae > Philaethria > Philaethria dido. The sequence continues at coordinate 64,306 of JAKGSA010001019.1, read as the reverse complement.
ATACAATATTGGAATTACTGAAAGTTGAAATTAAATAAAATATATTAAATGATATATACAGTCCCGCTGCGTTCAAAATTTTTATACGTTATCTAAATATGTTGTTCGTTTCCCAAGTGTGTGAAAAACTTTAAAACTTCAAAAATATTTCATAAATAGTATTCTCTCTTGTCATGTGTTTGTTCTTTGAAATGATCTTTGGGTAGCAGAAATTTGTAAAAATCTGTCAACAGAGATGCTAAGAACATAAACCGGATGTAGAACGCATGGCTTAGTGGTCAGAGTGCTTGGACGGTTTCCAAAAGGCGCGGGTTCGAGTGCCGTTGTTTTAAAATTTTTTATACGTTTTCTAAATATGTTTTTCGTTTCCTAAGTGTGTGATTAACACTTTAAAACTTCATAAAATATACTAGTTTTACACATCTCAAACATATAGCAGGGTAAGTGGAGATAATCTAGTGTTGAGACACTCCGTTCTTCTCACACGGGATACCATATACGACCCTTGTCTAATATTATGTAATCATTGTCAGTCCATCCGTCAGTCTGTCTGTTTTAACTTATTATAGAGGCAATTGATATTTTTGATCTAAGTAGTTGCTCCGTTTAACATACACTTTACTGGTAGAGATTGTATTCACTACAGACGAGTTTGCTTATATTATTATTTTTAATTCGAGTGATTTTCTTGACCTTCACGCATATTCTCAAACAGCATAATAAGCAAAGAGAGCTTAGTGTCAGGACTCTCTGTTCTTCACTTTTAGGCCAAAATCGAGACATTGCGTGATTAGCGTAGCTCAACGCCGTGCTTTATCTTGCAGAACGAGAACATAAAAAAAATAAAATAATAATTTTCAAGAGTAAGAATTAAATTGACGACCAATCCTGTTTATATACATACATATATAAAGTCAGAAGCTGTTCCATACAATTTTGATACAAAAGTTTACCAACTCATAAAATACGGTCGCAAAATAGAAAATTATCGTAACGTTGTTTTTGTGAAGTTTTTTCATGCAGACGTTTTTATGGCGCATTTCATACCTTATTTAATATTCGAGTGGAAAACCTTTATTATCATATTTTGTTATATTGAATTAATTTTTTATTTCAGTTATTTTTAAATAGAATTACTTGTCTTTTTTTTTTAATTTCATCTAAGTATACTAAATTACATAGCAGAGTTGTCAGAAAGAACCTAGTGTCGAGACACTCCGTTTGTTATTTTCCAGTTGAGTTCGAGACACTACATGGTAAGTGGCGGAACTGAACGTAGCGCTTTGTCTTATCAACGTAGAAATGACAATAATTTAATACATACATACATACGTACGTACATAGCTTCACACTGTATCCCGCATATAGCAGGGTAGGCAGAGGAAACCTAGTGTTAAGACTCTTCATTCCCCACTTTCCACCGAACGAGGCATTGAGTGCTGAGTGGCGGAACTCAACGCCGCGCTTTGCCTTGTTACCAAGCCCAGGAAATGAAAATACTAAACTTTTAAATTTCCTGGAGTGGAAATCGAACCCACAACCTGTCGCGTTTATTATAGTTGCACGCTTGTGCCTCTGCGCCACGGCAGGCGTTTATTACTTCTAATAGTTTTTTTAAAGTTCTTCTGTCTATGCTGTTTTTTAAGTAACTCTTGAACTACAGGAAATAGAAATAATATATAAAAAGCTATAGCTGTTTTATAACTGAGATTTCTGTCTTAATTTTTTGTTCTTTTTATATAATACTCATTCATTGATTAAGTACATCCAGACACAAATCTACCGACATCAGGTTCTTAAAATTGTAAGAGCGCTGGTACCCATAACACAAGTTATATCTTATAATGGGTACCAGAATTTATAAATACCAGTGTCAAAGCAAGAAAAATAAGGAGATCATATTATATATCTGGTTACTGTATTACATTTCTTTTGGTCCATTAAAGATATAAAAAAAAGGAAAAAAAATCTATCTCTACATATCTTAAAAATAATAAATTTGAAAATATTTTGACATTCAAAAATAATATTTACGTACATAAATAAATCATAATAGCTCATCAAAGATTAAAATAACTAATTAAAAGCTGTGAAACTAAATATATAAGAAGGTTTAATCTTTTCAAATAGTATACGTGACTATTTCCAAAACATTAGAGCTGTCTAAATAAATAAATGAGTTTTTGATTGATTATAAGAATAAAACAAAATCAATTTCAAATAAAATCAACTAAAAATTTAAATTATTACGAATAACTCTTAAACCACTAGTAAAATCTTAACTAACTATAATGGGACCATATCAGAAGCACTGGCTATCAGTAGCGAGTGATGAAAATTTTAAAACGGTAAGCCGATAGATTTAGTAAAGCCGGTACACCTAGGGAAGCCGGTATATTTAGAAAAGCCGGTACATAGATAAGTTGGTAAATATGGATGACGGTATAGAATAACTATAACCGAATAACTGAATTTTGCTGGCACCCTTTTTTTATTTTTTAGCTCTCACACCTTTCTTGAGCTCGTTTCTTTTACAGTTTAACTCTTAACACTTTCCTGGCGACCTTTTCTAATGTTAGGTCTCAAACTTTTGTTGAGATTATGTTTTTGCAAACATATTTTCAAAACAAATTTCCAATTTTATTCAAATAATTTATTGTCATTCACAAAAGCCAGTGGGCACCGTGTTATATGGACACCTCGCCACTGCTAGCTATCGTATAAAAAAGAATCATTATAATTGTTTCACCCAATAAAAAGTTACCCAATCTTTTATTGGGTAAAAAAACAGTCAACTTGAGAACCTCGTTCTTTTGAAGTAAGTCAAACATTACAATTTAAATTTGGCAGCACATTATGAAAACAAAGTGAAATTATCTCAATAAACGCAAACGATTACATGTCACGATCGAATGGATTAATTTAAAAGCTTCGCGTTTCGTATTTTAACTGATGAAAGCGATAAGCATCACGTGGAGCAGAAGAGAATAAATGTTTGTACACACGGGAATGGGTATTAAGATCTGAATTATTTATTACATTAATTTTGTAAATAGCTTCAAGTCTCATTTTCCTTGTCTTCTGAAGATGTTAGATATCGAGTTTCGTACCTATGTACCTAACTAACTTCACGTTTTATCCCTAGCGGGGTAGTCAGAGAGAACTGAGCGCCAAACGCTACGGTATACCATATATGGTATATTTAGAAAAGAGGTATGGTATACCATACCTCTTTCGCTTCGTCCACAGTCATTAACCTCTTCATGCATGCCCTCCGGGGGGTCCTCATGCTTCTTACGTGAACTTCAAACTCAACTCCATGATGCTGGATCATTGAGTTGAGTTTGATAAGTAACCTAAAATAACTAGGATCTGATGAGTTTTTGAATTATTCGTAATAACTTACTTTTTAAATCATTTTATTTCAGTAGTTTCTTTTTTTGTTAAAATCATATTCATTGTGTTTTACTGTCAGAATGAGTTATTAAGGTGTGCTTACGGGGCTTAACACCGCACTTTATCTCATCACCTGGTCAGGTCATAAAGAAGAAGTCTATGTTTAATAAAAAGCTCTGTGTTCGCTCTCTGTTCGCTTCGCTCTCCAAACCCCAACTAAATTAAAATATGCAGTGTATGCGTGTGTTTTTTTAAATATTTTTGTCAATCGCTGCACTCAACAGCTAACTCTTAAATATATAGAAGTTGCTCGACTACATGAATTAGATTTTTATATAATATTTTCTATTATATTCTTATTATTAATATTGCTTTGAACGCTGTCGAATGTTCAGTTTTAATTTTTCAATCATTCCCTTCATGTTAATTTTTTTTTCAACATTTATTTTTCAAATATTATAAGTGCGAAAGCTTATGCGGATGGTTAGACGTTCGTTATTTTTTCAAGCAAATACTACTGAACGAATCTACACGAAACTACAGAATTGTAGCTTATAGATTAAAACAACGCATAGGCTACGATATAGGAAGATTTCCTGTAATTTGGCCCATAATAAGTATCCAATTATAATAAAAACAAAACTTTTGCCAGGTCACGTTGATACTAGGACCTAAGTAAACAAAATTTGCAATAAGTTATTGTTTTTCTTACAAGCTTTAGACGTTTAAATAAAAAACCCCTTTTTTTGTTATATAAAATACATAAATAATAAATAGGTCAGAATTGAGTAGCTTCACGCTTCATCTCGCGTAATAGGGAAGTGAGAGGCCAAGACACGCCGTTCATCGCTTTTCCTATCTACCTACTTCATGCTTTATCTCTAGTGGGGTAGTCAGAGTCAGTAAAAACAAAAAGAAAAAAATGTCATCGCCAAAATTGTATAGTGAAATTATGAAATACATTGACATCCTATACCGATTTCCCTAAATATATCGGCTTATCTAAAAATTACCGGCTTCCTTAAATATATAGCGGCTTCCCTAAATATGCATCGGCTTCTCTTAATTTACCGGCTTGCCTAACTAAAATTTTTACACCTCGCCACTGATAGACCAATAGGTTAAAATATATAATATTTATATATTTTAAAAATCAGGTCAAAATCTTAACCTAAAAAGCTCAAATGAAAGTATTTTTAAATAAACTAACAATATTTCAACAAAGGCTATTAACCGTATACAAGAGCAATACCACGGCCAATAGAATTTTATTGTCCACTCTCACATTAAGAACCGGTGGCAGTGGAACTGGAAAACTATATCTTTAAACTAAGCCTCATAGATGCATTATACTTTTCTTTAGTTAGTTCGTTCCATATTTATAAGAATTTGTATTTAGTATTGTTATTTCCTCGCGTTGGTCACAAGGAGCGGCGTTGAGTTCCGCCACTCAGCACGCAATGCCGTATCAGCCTCAATTCGGCGGAAACTGTCGAACGGAAATGTTGATAGAACGAAGTGTCTTAACACTAGGTTCTTAGGTTCCCTCTGCCAGGGTAGGCACTATGTGCGGGATACAGCGTAAATTGAAAAAAAAAAAAGTATTAAGATATATGTGTTCTTTTTTTTTCTTTTAACTTCACGCTATATCGCGCATATAGCGGGGTAAGCAGAGGGATCTCATGTCTGTTCCCCACTTTCCGCCAAATTGAGGCATTGCGTGTTGAGTGGCGGAACTCAACGCCGTGCTTTGACTTGTTACCAAACCCAAGAAATGAAAATACTAAATTTTACTTATTATTTTTGTAAATATAAGCTTTAAATATAAGCGTTTACTATTAAACGCTAAAATATATTGTTTCAAGTAAATGAATACATGTCCTTGATATCTGAAAAAAAAACTCAATTATTTTAAATCTATTGAAGATATTAATTATTTTATATTTTATTGAAAAGTAAAATTATTACGAATAACTCAAAAACAACTCGTAAAGTCTTAACTAAGCTTAAAAAGGACATCATTTACATCAGAAACATTGGTTATGATATAAAAAAAGAATTAAAAAAATTGGTGTTGGTCAAAAATATAGACGAATTGATAAACTCCTTCTTTTTTGAAATCGGTTAAAAAAGTTAAGTACATAACAAAATTTGAGTCCGTATCGCTTAGATTACTTTTCGAGCATTAACCAATTAGGCTACACAGGCTACTCAGGTTGAGTTTCTAGTAAGCTAAAATTTTTGTTTATGGATCTGACCCTTTTTGATAATATAACTATGAGGTTTTATTGACTAAGACTTACATGGGTCCAAAATATATTTGGTATATGTACATTTATATTTTGGACCCCCTAAATTTAATTTTATTGATTCCTTTTCGTAATATTAAAAGTTAAATTATGTATAGAGACTAATTACCTCTATATTTAATTTAATTTTTAATATTATGAAGATATATTAATAAAAATAGGTAGAGTGGAGGAGCGTGGACAGTGGAGGTGAACGTTAATGCGCATTTTAAAGAGGCCCTTTATACCTACACTTGGGTCGTAAGCCCCAGGCACTCTCCAAGCATCTCTTTCTGCACCGCGATGGGCCCGGCACCCGCACAGTGAATCCATGGTGCGCTAAGGAGCTTTTTCTTTTTCTTATATATATAAAAAAAAATAAAAACTTATCATTACATTATAGGCAAATTATATAAAATGTATATAGCAAGCTTATTCCGTATAGGTAAACAAAAAGAACCTAGTGACACAATTACACCGTTCTCTACTTTCCGCTCAAATTCGCTAACATATTTTTTTTTTCAAAATAATGCATAAATTAAATTTTCATAATAAATGTTACACACAATACCACGATTTGACATCCATGTTTATATAAAGTGACATATACATTGCTAAAGACAACGCGTTGTTAACGCGTCAATTGGGACACTAGTGAATCAGAAAAAGACGAAATCTTGGAGAATTACCCTTAACAGTCTAAGTACTAACTAAAAATCATATTTTCCATATTAAAAATTTTCACTCTATAATATATTTCATAAATGTCATCCATTTCAAGGGTAATTAGATACGGGGTAACAACGAATTCTGTGTACAGACCCGCTGAAAACAAAGCCAGCTTAATTAAGAAATATTTTTTGTTTCAGGCACAAGATTTATAGTTCGGACGAAGGCATATTTGGTGAGTTATTTGCTTTGTATAATATTTTTTAAAAATGACTTTTTCATTTGAAAGGCTATTATGATGCAGTGGCACAGTATGAATGTAAACGTGATTGATTGTAGATTCGATTCCTAGTCGGGGTAATGATTATATTTAAGTTATTTTCATTTCTGCGCTCTTGTGGGACAAAGTGCGGTGTTTCGCCACTTAATACGAATTTCGGCGTTGAACGGAGTGTATTGTCACTAGTTTCACGCGGATTACCCTGCTATGCGGGATAGAGCCTGAAGCTGTTCTTTCATTTGGTTTCATTTGGTTTTTGTGGTAAAATTAGTTACCATTTGACAAAGAAAGAATAAAACGCACTAAAAAGTAACATTATTACGAATAACTCAAAAACTACTTATCAGATCTTAACTAACTTTGACTAGAAGTATTAGATATCATATAAAGAAGAATCATCCAAATAGTTTCATGTAGTAAAAAATTATGACTTTTGTGAAAGTCGGTTAAAATGAGATTTCCACCGAAATTTTACATACATACATACATAGCTTCACGCTGTATCCCGCATATAGCAGGGTAGACAGAGAGAACCTAGTGTTAAGATACTCCATTCCCCACTTTCCGCCGAATTAAGGCATTGCGTACTGAGTGGCGGAACTCAACGCCGCGCTTCGCCTTGTTACCAAACACAAAAAATGAAAAATTCCATTTCCTGGAGTGGGAATCGAACCACAACCTGTCGCGTTTACAGTCGCACGTTTGTGCCTCTGCGTCACCACAAGCGTTGAGATTTCGACCGAAATTTTAATATATATTTACAATATATTATGTTGGCAAGCAATTAGTGATTGTCAGAAGCGTGCAAATAAAGTGAACTTGTCAACTAAGTTCGTAGCTTAAACATCCATTACAGTAATTACTATCAGAACTATTCAAAGTTGTCATTATATTTTACTATTGTAGCTGTTATATGGTATTTTCTATTTTAAGGTTTTTTTGATAAGTGAAAATTATTTGTGATGGGTACAAAATTTTCTAAACTCGCGTTAAGACACATGATCTGATCGAAAATTGGTAAGATTTTTCAGAACATTTTAATGAAAAATAATTGTAATATTTTAGAAGTATAAAAATAATTTAATATATGAGAATATTGTAAATAAAACATTTTTATTGTTATTTCTATGACAGTTGGACAGATATATTTTACGTCACACGATGATTGTGACTTTGAATTAATTAGCTAAGCAGAGACAACTTAGTGTCAAAACACTTCGTTCTCGTGTTTCTACCCAAATTGGGTGTTAAGTAGTTTATATTCACGTCCACAATAAAGATTTATATATTAAATATTTATAATAATTAACATTTCATATTTTCATTTCCTTGCTCTAGTAACACGGCAAAGCGCGAAGTTGAGTTCCACAACTGAACACGCAATGTCTCAATTCTGCGTAAAATGGGGAATGAAAATCTTGTGTTGGAAAATCGGAGTGTCTTCCCTCTGCTTACCCTGCTATGTACGAGATATAGCGTGAAGTTAAAAAACATATTAAATCAACTAATTAATACTAATGCGCCAACTAAACATAATAAAAGCTATTATATTAGGAAAGTTCCCACAAAATGCCGTCAACCCATAATGTTCACAACAAAACCCATCCCCCATTGTTCCCTTACCATAAACCACTTGATATTTAACTAAACACTCTTGAGACAATTGAAATAGCGCTAGTATAACAAAGAACGTTTACCCTTAATGTGCCTCTTGCGTAGAATTTCCTGACGCTGATACAGTCCCGTGTTTCTGATGTGGTCTCATTTTAATTTAGTTAAGATCTGGCGAGGTTTTGAGTTATTCGTAATATTTCTGCTTGATAGTGATTTCTATTTTCTATGAAATCGATTTTCTTTTTGATGTGAAACATCTATTCGTGCGGTTATAAACCGGATCGGTGACGTGGCGACGCGTCACCACGCTGTACTAAGGTATATAGTCTATCTGTAGATGTTTGTGATATGTTGATGCTTGTATGACCATGATGTTTCACATATGTCAGGCGTTTTTTTTTTATTAAAATCTTAGTATTGTTTAGGGTAATTATGGGGATAGTTGGAAATTTCTCTATTCTCAACTTTTTCGCTTAGTAGAGACGTGTGTGCTAATGAATAGAAAAAATCATAATATTGTCTAATATAAATACATAAACCACTTAATATTTAACTAAAAGCCCTTGAGACAAAAGTGCTAGTATAACAAAGAACGTTTATCCTTAATGTGTCTCTTGCGTAGAATTTCCAAATGCTGATACAGTCCGGTACACCATGCAGCAAATAACTCACGGATATAGTGTTGGAATATGAAAAAATTGTACTGAGTTAAGCTAGAATAGCTTATCATTTCTTTATTTTAAGAAATTCCTGTATTTTGTAATTTTCCGGTCAAATTCCCCATCTCCACTTATTATTTCTCTCCATTATTTAAATAGTTTCCATTTGTCCGCTCTGGTAAGATAAAGCGTGGCATTTAGTTTTACCAACCAACACATTATCTGGAATGTGACCAGTAAGTGGAGAACAGAATGTCTTAACATTAGATTCTACAATTTAAAAAAAACGTAAAAATATAAATGAGATAATAATAAAATGTCACATTTGTAGAAATTTCTTGAATATAAAAATATATGACTTATTTCATAAAAATAACAAATAAACTACATTTTCTTATGTTTTTTCTATTGTAATTTAAAATGCATTGAACTTAAAATCTAGTACTTAATCTAAATTGAATCTAAAGTATAACCTAGAAACCTACAATTTGATATATTGAACGCTATTGGCTGGAAATAGCAGCAAGTCACTATACACTTATATAAGTAACGAAGTATTATAGTTTATAAAAAGCTTCACGCTGTATCACGCTATATCCCGCATATAGCAGGGTAGGCAGAGGGAGCCTGAGAACTTAATACTAGTTAAGACACCCCGTTCTCCACTTTCCGCCGAAAAGAGGCATTGCGTGCTGAGTGGCGGACCACAACACCGCGCTTCGCCTTGTCACTAAACCCAGGAAATGAAAATACAAAATTCTTCAAATTTCCCGGAGTGTGAATCGAACCCACAACCTGTCGAGCTTACTATCGCACGCTTGTGCCACGCATAGCAACATAGCAGGCTAGTCAGAGAGAACCTAGGGTCAAGACACTCCGTTCACTACTTTCCGGATTAGAGACATTGCGAGATGGGTGACGAAACTCAACGCCGCGCTTCGTCTTACCAGAATGAAGAATGATTTAAATGTAATAATTGCCCCAAGTGGGAATCGAAACCACAACCAGTCGCTTTTACAGTCAGTCACTTTCCCACTGCGCTACGATGATCTCAATATAGTTCATTATACATATTTTATTAGATTTATATGAAATACCTTGAATGTTGCTATATTTAAAACTACTTTAAAGAATTTCATAAGCTCCTACACTGCTTAGTATGCAATATTAAAAATTTAAATATTTACTCGCAAGTCGTATGTATTTTAATATTATTTATAACGCGATAAAGAATATTTTGAATATTTTATAGTGTTAATCACACATACATTTTAACATTTTTAGAAAACGTAAAAAAAATTGTACATAGCGAGACTCGAACCCGCGTCTCTCGGAAACCGTCCAAGCACTCTTACAGCTAAGCCATACGTTCTTATTCAACTATATCACAATCGTTATATTAATATCCGAAGAAAAAACTTTAGACCTCTTTTATGAAAACTATGCTGAAGAATAGTGTGAAAATTGGTATACACATAGTGTACATGGGAAAGTACAAAAACAATATTTTATAATAATATTTCAGAAATCCTGGGTTTGGTAACAAGGCAAAGCGCGGCGTTTAGTTTCGCCATTCAACACGCAATGCCTGGTGGTATGGCCAATTTCGGTGGAAAGTTGGGAATCTTAAGAAAACGGAGTGTATTAACACTAGGTTCTCAGGTTCCCTCTGCCTACCCTGCTATACGCGATATACAGCGTGTAGCTAAAAGAAAAAGAACAAATTTTCGCTTTAACATAATTAATATTAAATTAATGGCGATCGTTCGAACTTTTATTACTTTCGCCACCATTTTGATCCTTCGTTTTGAAATGTTATACAAAATTAATTAATTAACCCTTTTGTTTTAAACTCTTTAAAATGTTTATAAAGACTTCAGGGTGTATCGTTTAATTAGAGTCAATATTACCCTTTCTTAAGATACTATGAACAAGTACTATTTTTAACCTACTTAACAAAAGGAAAAACTTCTGAATATGACTGTATTTTTTAATGTGTGGAAACGCATAACGTTTTACTTACGTTTGGCTGAACCGATTTTGATGATGCTTTTTTTATATGATTGCTAGTGATATTGATGTGGTCCCATTCCACTTAAGGCTACTAAAATAGAAGTTAAAATTTTAATATTAAGTATTATTAGTTATAATAAGTAGATGTTATTAATCATAAGAAGTAGGCAATAAGAACTAGGCAAATATAATATTTGGCCTCTTTTTGGAACAAATTTTATCTTATTTCCTAAGCTTAGTTAACTAATATGAAAATGTAGAGAAAGTTGATAAAAGGTCGTGGCCGTAGTGATCAGAATAAATATAAAAAAAAAAACATGTGGTCCCATTTCAATTTATTTGACATCTGTCAAGTTTAATTTGAAATTCCTAATTATTACTTGTCATAATTTTATATATATTGTCGAAAATTTGTGTGAGACTATCATAGCATAGTGCTGTGTATTGTAAATACGAAATATATGAATACACAATTATATATAAGAAACATCTTCACGCCTGTAATGACGCTGAGGCGCAAGCTTGCGACTGTAAACGCGACAGATTGTGGGTTCGATTCCCACTCCAGGAAATGTAAAAGTGTAGTATTTTCATTTCCTGGGCTTAGTAACAAGGCAAAGCGCAGAGTTGAGTTTCGCCAATCACGCAATGCCTCAATTCGACGGAAAGAGGGGAACGGAGTGTCTTAACGGTAGGTCCTCAGGTTTCCTTTGCTACCCGGCTATATGCGGGATACAGCGTGATGCTAAAAAAAATATTTAAAAAAAAACACGCTTAGCATGGTAATTAGAAAGAACCTAGTGTAAAAACACTCCGCCACCTTCCCCCTGAAATCGACATCAACATTGAATTTCAAGTGACGGATCTCAACGCCTCGCCTTGCCTTAATTATATAGTAATATTTATATACTTGATAATATATAGGTTACACAGGAAATTTATCTATAAATTATTGTTTACTACAAAACTCATCTCCTAAATCGCTTCAGGGATTGAGCACTTCATGTACAATTAGCTTTTGACCTCTCTTGGGTCAGCCCCTAATACTATACGTCGAATAATAAATAATATCTCTATGTTCTTGATTGTAGGAAGTTTAACCTGATTTTGAAAGAGGCTATCGTGGCGCAGTGGGACAGTGTGTGTCTATACGCGATTGGTTGTGGGTTCGATTCCCCTACTAGGGAAAATGAATCTTGTTTCATTTCAAATGAAACTAAATTAAATATATTCATTCCTCGAATACGAATTGAACATACAACTTGGTAAACTTGGTAGTAGATTCGATTTTCTCAAAGAGAAAGAGAAAAGAAGAGCATCAGATTGCAAACGCAATTGGTTGTGGGTCCGTCAGAAAAATTATTACATTTAAATTATTTTTGTTTTTCGACTCTAGTTAGGTTAGCGCAGTGTTAAGTTCCGCTGCTTAAAACCCATTGTCTTTAATTCGAGCAAAAAGTGACTTACGGAGTGTCTTTCAAGACACTTTTCCTTCTCTAAGTTTCCTCTGACTTCCCTGGTTTACGGAATAAAGCATGACGCTACGATCTTAACATAAAATACCCATCGCCCGGAAACGCCAAAATTGAGTCAGAAAGTGGAACAGTCTGTTTGTAAGCGCGATTAGTTATGGGTTCGATTCCTACACGAAGGAAAGATTATACTTAAATTATTTTTACTTCTTTACTTTAGTATTTCCATTTCCTGGGTTTGGTAATAAGGCAAAGCGCGGCGTTAAGTTCCGGCACTCAGCACGCATTGCCTCAATTCGAGAGAAGCGCGAGAAGTTAGGAACGGAGTTTCTTAACGCTAGGTTCTCAGGTTCCCTCTGCCTACTATATGCGAGATACAGCGTGAAGTTATAAAATAAATAAATAAATGAACATAAAAAAATTACTTCTCTGCACTGGTAAGACAAAGCGCAGCGTTTAATTTCGTAACTAACATGCAATATCTTCAACTCGGGCAAAAGGAATGTCTTAACACTAGCTTCTCTGACTACATTTATTATAGGACGCAGCCATAGCAAAAAATGGCAAAATTCTTCCTTTCACAAATAAAATTTAATTGGCTACAGTTATGTAAATTCGATATCTTATTTGTAGTATTTTTACGCTTCATATATTTAGGGTCGGGTCCCTTCCACTTGCCTGTATAATATTACTATTGACCCTACATTAGAGTGCCTTATTTCTTCATTATTATAACGATAGTAAATTCAATTGTGCGATCATAATAGATTTTTTTAGATGGGATTTCATTTGAATATTATATTTTAGTTATTTCCACAGTTTTAAGCATTTATATTGCAACTTGGTACTTATTTTCATATTATTTATATATTCATACATAGCAGGGTAGGCAGATGGAATCAGAGAACCTAGTGTTTAGACACTCCGTTCTCTTTTGGTGTTCGTTCCTCATATTATGGTGAAATTATACTAAATGTTTATAAAATGTAATATCATCTAAGTATTAATACAAAGCATCAGATCAGGTATAACCAAATAAATAAGGCGTGAATATTTTGATAAGTTCAATTGCATACATATTTTTTTAAATATTATAAGACGTTAGGATTGTTATATATATATATATATATATATATATATATATATATATATATATAGAATGAAAGAAATTACGAAACGAAAAAAAATCAAACAAATCAAAAACAAACTTTTAGTAAATAAATAATATAAAACAGAATTTTCAGAGAAAACTTAACCTTAAAAATGCCCTAAAAAGTATAAATTAACGATTTACATACATACATACATACGTAGCTTCACGCTGTATCCCGCATATAGCAGGGTAGGCAGAGGGAAGTAATGTTAAGACACTCCGTTCCCTACTTTCTGCCGATTTAACGATTTATCAACATACTCACGGCTTGCACGTATTAAATAGTACATACATATATATAAGTAGACTTCAAAATATGCTATAGTAGAAAGCTTAGCAGTGCACGAAAGCTTAGAACTGTCATCATATATTTAGCGTTGCGTGCTACACAGCTATTTCATCTGGATGCTGGCTAATGAAGATAAAAACGTTCATCAAGAAATATATTTACTCCCACACACCATACATATCCTTTGTTACAACATACTTATGGTAACCATAAATATATAGGAATATTTCTTTTTTTTAGTTTCACGCTTTTTAACTGACTTTACCAAAGGAGGCTGTCAATTAGACTGTATTTTTTGTGTGTGGCTGAGCCACTTTTGATGACTCTTTTTTTATATGATAGCTAATGCTTCTGATGTGGTTTGTTTGAATTTAGTTAAGATCGGACGAGTAGTTTTTGAGTTATTCGTAATAATTGAATTTTATTTGAAGTCAATTTTATGAATTACTAGCTGTTGCCCGCGGCATCGCGCGCGTGATCAATGGCATTCCAAACTACATACTATGATATTATAGTCGTTCGTTGCCGGGTCACAGGAGCCCTGGATCTACGGCATAATTGAATTTCGTAGCCCTTTAATTTTCAGTCAACGAAAACTGTAACGTACTAAATACTAAACTATTTCATTAATTTACAAAAAAAAAATACCATTTGGGCGCAAAAGAAATTAATGACGTATTTTGCTGTTGTCAAATATTTATAGTGCGTTTAGATATTGCTTAGCGAAATTAAGTAATAAAAAAATGTTTGAGGAATGGAGTGTCTTCACACTAGGTTCCCTCTGCCTACCCTGCTAAATGCGGGATACAGCGTGAAGCTATACATAGCACGTATGTATGTAGTAAGGATATTGATATTGACGTATATTCTCCAGTGCACCTTAAACGAACAAATATTGCGTTTCACTAACGTATAAACAGCATTTATAGTTACAATAGCAGTAGACCGATGGTTGTATGCTATACGAGCCGTTGATTTTAAAAGTGAGACAACTCCATTTTATGTTATTGCTAGATATTTAATGATTTGCATTTGAAGGACGTTAAAAATATTCACAAGCAGTAATAGACTTATTTTATATGTTTTGTGGTCTTATTTCATGTAAATTTAATATGCAATAAAGGTTATCCATGTTAGCTGAAAAAAATCAAGGTTCTGGTATGCGCCAGTGGAGTTATCTCATTTTCAAAAGCAATGTTTTGATGAGATCGTTGATTTTCTTATACTGGAATGTAATTATAATATAAAAAAATTAATAGCTTATTTACTTATATATTTTATTTCAATATTACTTCATTCTTCATTAGTCTAGTGAAACAAAAAACAAATAATAAATATAATTTTAAAGCGAAAAGTGTATTTTCTTTTACAAAATGGAGTTGTCTCACTTTCAATGGTAAATGGTGGTCTCAAATTCAAATCAATGGCTCATATTATGTTCAAGGTAGCACGGGTTAGTTAGATATGTGCTCTATATATGAAACTAGTTTTAACATTTTACTAATAAAAACCGTATTATTCTGTATTTTTCTGTTACATTTTTCCCATTTTTTATTTCTTAATAAACAAAATTCATATTCATAACGCCTGTCGTGGCGCAGAGGCACAAGCGTGCGGCTGTAAATGCGACAGGTTGTGGGTCCGATTCCCTCTCCAGGAAATAGAATTTTTCATTTCCTGGGTTTGGTAACAAGGCAAGGCGTGGCGTTGAGTTCCGCCACTCAGCAATGCCTCAATTCGGCGAAAAGTGTCTTAACACTTGGTTCCCACTACCTACCCTGCTATACGTGGGATACAGCGTGAAGGTAAGTAAGAAATTCATATTTTCTTTTCAATATTTTGCTTATTTTAAAGATTTTGTTTCTCTAGTCTAATTTCAGCGACATACCATTGTCTTTATTTAAGTTTGTTTGTTGCTTTCACGCCAACAACACTTCAACGCCTTTCAACTAATTAACCGATTATCAGGTATTAAATAGGACATGGATACTTTTTAGTAAGAAAAAAATAATACAACACCTGTCGTGGCGCAGAGGCACAAGCGTGCGACTGTAAGCACGACAGGTTGTGGGTTCGATTCCCGCTCCTGGAAATGTTAATATTTTCATTTCCTGGGTTTGGTAACAAGGCAAAGCGCAGCATTGAGTTTCGCCACTCAACACACAATGCCTCCATTCGGCGGAAAGTGGGGAACGGAATTGTTGTAAGAGAACGGAGTGTCTTAACACTAGGTTCTCAGGTTCTCTCTGCCTATCCTGCTATATGTGGGATACAGCGTGAAGTTAAAAAAAAGATAATAATAATAATAAAAAAAATTGGTACCCATTATCGTTTGTCAAAGAAATTAAAAATCTAATTAGTATATAGTATAGTACGTAATATGGACTACCATTGACCACGCGAGCAAAGCTGCGGGTAACAGCTAGTAGGTAAATAACATTAAAGTTAGATCCACATAATAAGGACATATTCATATTATAAATGTATTAAAACGATGAGTATTCATATAAAAGCGTGTAATCGATCGTAAAACATAGCCGTATCTCGTTTACGACGGTTTTACACCGTCACGTGCCCGTGTTAGACATCACTGTAAAAACGGGAATTAATATGGAAATTATATTATAGACAGTTATTTACGCTTTTTATAGAGTAATATTTGAATTTTATTTTGTTATATATATATTTTTTAAATAAGCCTAAATTTTTTTTCGTTTTTGAAACTATTTGAAAACATTTTAGATACTTTATTGGGTTTCCAAGTATTTATATAGGTATCAAATTTTTTGTTTGTAAAGTAAAAATTGACAGCCACTGTTTTTACACTAAGTTTTCGCCAAACACAATGTCTTACCATAAATTCGAGCGGAAAGTGGAGAAAGAAGTGCCTTTACTCCAGGTTCTCTCCTACCTATCTGCCTACCTTGCAGCTATGCGGAGAAGTGCTACAAAAATAAATATTCTTCTAAAATTGATACAAATCTTTTAAATAATGACTTTTATGTATTAACTGACTCGAAAGAGCTTGTAATAGCCTATTTGAATAAAAAATATATTGATTTTGGATTATAAATACAGGAAAGTAGAGACCAGACAAATCCAGCCATGGACATCATAACAACCTGAAATAACGACTCAGGAAGTCTTACAAGATTCAAGTATTTTCTGTAGAAAATACTTTATGGAAAAACATATATTTCGTTCCGTTGGGGAACGGAATTGTTGCAAGAGAATGGAGTGCCTTAGCACTAGATTCTCTGGTTCCTTCTGCCTACCCTGCTATATGCGGGATACAGCGTGAAGTTAAAAAAAAAAGAAAAACATATATAATTCACCAGAAACATTACCTACATTAGTCGCTTTAGAATATATTATTAAGAAACTATTACGACTAGAACTAATACACGAACTCAAATAGAAACTAATTAAGCTTGTAACAACTAACTACAATTTGTATGTGAAGTTATTGCCAAGTTTTCGTGGAAAGTTAAAGGAATCTTGATAGGTGAATCTGGGGCTATTAAGTTATCATTTATTACTTACAAGGAGATGTGTTTTAGATATAGTAGAACCTTTAGACCTGTTTTGGCCTTTCGTGGCACAGGGGCACGAGCGTGCGACTGTAAACGGGACAGGTTGTGGGTTCGATTCCCACTCTGGGAAATGAAAATATTAAATAATATTTAATTAATATTTAATATTTTAATTTCCTCGCTCTAGTAACAAGGCAAAACGTGACGTTGAGTTCCACCAATCAATCTCAGCACGCAATGCCTGCACGCAGTGCCTCTGCGCCACGACAGGTATTAACGACAAGTAGTAATTCAAAATTGAATGTACAACTTTTCGCTTTATACTGAATAAACTCTCAATATTTGAATTTTTTGATCAATACTAAAGGTATTATAAAAAGAAAATACAGCTCTTTTGTTTCGCAAAAAATATTATTCTAACAGAAATAAAACGTTGGCATTGTATAGATTCACCATATGGGTAGCTAACATATGGCATGGCAGAGAGAAGAACTTGAAAGAGTGTATGGGACTTTCGACCTATGTGTAGGTTAAAGGGGCTCCTTTAAATGTATTGACCCTCGCCAATGCCCGAGATTCTTTCTCTATCTAATCAAATCTGAAATTATTATGCTAGTATATTAAGAATAATAGAATGAAAATAATAATAATAATTTTATAGTAATGTAGATGAAATAATATTTCTTTTACAATTTTTCTTAGAATTTTGACATTAGAACATAAAATTGTTTAATATAGGTCTTCATACGGTTTAATAAGAGCTTAGCCTTGAAACCAATACAGTATCGTGCTAAATTGTATTATAGACTGGTCTGGACTAGGGCTGATACAAAAAAATATCAAGTTAATTAAATTATTAAAAAAAATATAAGGATTAACACCTGTCGAGGCGTAGAGGTACAAGCGTGCATCTGTAAACGCGACAGGTTGTCGGTTCGAATCCCACTCCAGTTAACGGAATTTTTCACTTCCTGGGTAGTAACAAGGCAAAGCGCGGCGATGAGTTCCTCCACTCAGCACGCAATGCCCAAAATTGGGCGGAAAGTGGGGAACTTTGTGGGTGGGGAAAGTGGGGAACTCTGCGCCACGACAGGCGTTGAAGGAATATTTAACATGAATATTTACATTCTTGATTCTCAAAGATTTTTTTTTAACTTCACGCTGTAATCCGCATATAGCAGGGTAGACAGAGGAAACCAGAGAACCTAGCGTTAAAACACTCCATTCTCTTTCAAAAATTCCGTTCCCCACTTTCCGCCCAATTTTTGGCACTGTGTGTTGAGTGGCGGAACTCAGCGCCGCGCTTTGCCTTGTTACCAAACCCAAGAAACGAAAATACTAAATTTTAACGCTATGGTAATATTATTTAATATTTTAATGTAGTAAAATCACTCTAAATCTAGATACTGCTTAGCCCATAATATTATTATATAACCTCCGCTTGCAACGATCAAAAACAATCAAAAAATATGACGTTTCCATATGATTTTTTTCTATAACTCTTATCTAATTAGGGTAGAACCTAAAGATAAAGAACTAACCTAACGTTAAAAAACTGTGTTCGCTGCTTTTCGCCTGATTCCGGCGATTCGAGACACCGTGTGTTATATGGCGGAACTTAACGCCGCACCTTGTATTTTAAGAGATCTTGCAGAGAAATAAAAATTATTTTAAATATTGTTCCGAATGGGAATCGAACCCAGAACGCCACTACGTCCTGTTTGATAAAAATATATAAAAGGGAGATATTACATCTCTTAATATATTTTTTAGGATAAGTAATCAACTGTATCTCATAATAGCAATCTCTTATTTCACTCCATCTGTTAAAACAAGATATCCACATCGAAAATATAAAAACACATACAAAATTTAACGATCTTATCAACCCTATAATGTAGAGGGGAAAAAAAATGCAAGCTTGGCAACCATTTCGGTTTTTTCGCTAGCCAATTGACACAGATCGGAAGTAGAGTACTCGGCCAGGCGTGGGCGGGCCAGAACAATCCGCTAAAATAAAACTAATTTGCTTGGAAACACGTAATTTTTGAACGAATTTTTACTTAATTTTGCACTGGTCTCAAAATTGTTTTAGTAATTTTTAGTATGTAATTATGTTTTTTATTATTTTTTTTATAATAAGGCCAGAATGTTGCGAAATAGGTGAAAAATGAGGCCATCGTGGTATTGTGGGATAGCGTCTGTAAACGCGATTGATTGTAGGTTCAATTCTCAGACGGAGGAATGATTATTTTTTAAAGTTATTTATTTGCTTATTGTTTTTTGCTATTAGGACAAAATGCGGCGTTGTGTTCCGCTATCCAAGACATAATATCTCGATTTCGGACACTAAACGGTGAACGGAGTATCTTATTACTAGGTTCAAAGGTAAGACAACCTTGGATCTTACCTTGGATTACCTTGTCTTGCGAGAAAAGCCTGAAGCTTCTCATAACTATTAAAAGTTTTTAGATGTTTATCAAATTATATTGGCCTTAGATTGTATATTTAATTTGTACTTATACATAAAACGCTTGCATCACTGAATAACTGACAGAAAACCTATAGTCGATACTACTGGCAATAAAAATTAAAATTTGACATTTAGAGCGCTAAGACAGGATTACTACAAAACCTATAAAAACGCGAATTTAAACTTCATGATCCACACAAAGGAAGTCGCGAGATACAGCTAGTATTAAAAAATAAGTATAACAAATCTTTTTTTTTTTTACTTCACGCAGTAACTCGCATATAGCAGGGTAGGCAGAGGGAACCAGAGAACCTAGTGTTAAGACACTCCATTCTCTTTCAACGATTCCGTTCCCCACTTTCCGTCGAATTGAGGGATTGCGTGTTGAGTGGCGGAACTCAACGCTGTGCTTTGCCTTGTTACCAAACCCAAGAAATGAAAATACTAAATTTTACATTTCCTGGAGTGGAAATTGAACCCACAACAAATCGTTTACATAAAAATTATGTATATATACATACATACAAACATACATCGCGAATATTAACATCCTTAACACATCACAAAAGTAAGAAATCACGAGATCTGATAAAAAGCTTCACATCTAAAGTGCAGATGGAGTCCCACGGTCTCCGAATACAAAGTACTGTATTACCCGTACACGGGTAATGGTTTGTGAATCTCTTCTTATTTGATATATGCTTGTAACTCTTTGTCTTATAGTGTGTTATATTTGTCGACTTTTTAATTTAGTCGTGTTATATATACTATTCTTGATTTTGTTAGTTGTTTTGTGGTAGTGAAGCAAAATCAATCGTTTTTAAATGATTTCAGAAGAAGAAGGTTCTCTATTTGGTTATATTTTTTGTGTGTTACCTTATAACTTTTTGCGGGATTGCAATTTTGATGATTTTTTTTTTATATGATAGCTAATGCTTCTGATGTGGTCACAGATAAGTATAGTTAAAATCTGAAGAAATGTTTTCGAGTTATTCGTAACAAATTACTTTTTAATGCATATTATTTGAAGTTGGTTTTTATTTAAATTTGTAATTACTATAAAAAATATTTTTATAATACTTTAGAGTAATATGGTTTTTCGCTCTTATGATTATTTCACAACATTTTAAATGAATCATTTTAACCGGATTAATTTCGTATATTCTTGAATTGAAGAATATAATTTTGAAAACGATGCTCGAACAGTAATCCAAATACAAAAATATATGCGTTTAATCCATTTAAATTGTTTCATTTAAAATGTTTATTTTAAAGTGCTGTTCGCAGATTTAGGAAACATTTTAGCTTATATAGATATACAATTTTTGCAAAAATAAAAACAATAAAAACTGCATTGCTAGAATTTCAATGTGACAAAATTTATTTACTAGAGCGTTGGATGGTATTCAAAAGGAAAAATTTCTTGTACGAATTTTTCATACTCTAAAATCTTTATAAATTGTAGCCTATATGCTATATCGATGCGTAACCTACGTTACTGTAGTTTAATCTAGTTTAGTTTAGTAGATTTTGCGTGAAAAGATTAGAGTAGATTTGCGACAAATGACTGTTGAAAGATAACGGAGTGTCTTAACACTAGGTTCTCTGGTTCCCTCTGCCTACCCTGCTGTATGCGGGATACAGCGTGAAGTTAAGAAAAAAATATATAACAATCAAATCAAACTTTTAAAATATTAGTAGGACTTGGATTATATAATTAATTATAATATTTTTATTTTATTAAATTTTCAATAAAAAAGAAACTATACTTAAAATAAATTGCACTAAAAAGTTAGCACTAGGTTCTCATATTCCCTCTGCCTACCCTGCTATATACAGAACACAGCGTGAAGCATTAAAAAGTAAAATTATCACTAAGTATTACTACTTCTATGTTATTTGTTTATTTGTGTGCAATAAAGAATATTTGTTTGTTTTTGTTTGTTTGTTACTCGACAGAATTTTAATAAATTTTAATGAGACCACATCAGACACACTATGTGTGATATAAAGAAAAAATCATCGAAATCGATTAACCCAATAAGAATATACACAATACAGTTGGGTTGTGAACCTCCTCATATATGTATACATACATAGCTTCACGCTGTATCCCGCATACAGCAGGGTAGGCAGAGAGAGAGAACCTAGTGTTAAGATCCTCCATTCCCTACTTTCCGCCTAATTAGGGCATTGCGTGCTGAGTGGCGGAACTCAACGCCGCGCTTTACCTTGTTACCGAACCTAGGGAATGAAAAATTCCATTTCCTGAAGTGAGAATCGAACCCACAACCTGTCGCATTTACAGTCGCACGCTTGTGCCCATGCGCCGCGTCAGGCGCTATACTCTTTTTTTTTAAATTAGTTAATAAGTCTATGAGAATTAAAAATAAAATATTTTCTTGACAGATAAATAATTAGTATTTAATATAACTTATTTAATTTAGTAAATTCTTTTAGATTTAGTAAAACTATTGTAAAATATTTATTTCATTCGCTACATTATTTAGAGATTTAGCCAATTCAAATTAGGCTGTCCGAGGCAGCTTTAACATGGGTCTCTAGATTTATTACAAAAACTTTTTATATGACAGGACAAGACAAGATTTGTACTAACGATAATGTGAAACGAAAAAAATAAAAATTCTATAGGTAAAAAGGCGAAGCCAGACGTAGCATAAAGCCATATAAGCGTACGACCGTAAGCTGCAACGGATTGTGGGTTCGGTTCCCACCCTAGGAAATTAACTGGGCATTTTTTTATAAAAATATATATATTATTTTAAAGTAATGTTTCGCTTCTACGATTATGTTGCAGTATTTTAAATGAACTATTTGCGTATATTTTGTATTTAAAATAAGATTTGGAAAACTCTACCTTCTGTACACTAAAGAGTAAACCGAATACTGAATACTTTCTGGTAACAAGGGAAAGGACGGCGCTGAATTCCACTGACGGTCACTCAACACGAAATGCCTCAATTCGGCGGAAACTTGAGAACGGAAATTGTAAAGATAACGGAGTGTCTTAATCTGTTGAGAACCTATCTCAGGTTTCCTCTACTTACCCTATCTTATCATTTTCCGGAGTCGGAATCGAACACACAACTAATCTTGCTTACCTTCAGACGGTATCTCACTGCGCCGGTGTGGCCTAAGAAAATAACTTTTTCGAAATTAAAACGAGATAATTTTCATTATTGAATTAAAACCAGCTACACTTAATAAACATATATACATATATAAAATATTAAAAAAATCTTCAAAAGTTCATGCTTTGAAGTTTATAATATGTAAAAATTTAAAATGCCTGTCGAGGCGCAGAGGCACAAGCGAGCGACTGTAAACGCGACAGGTTGTGGGTTCGATTCCCACTCCAGGAAATGTTAAATTTAGTATTTTCATTTCTTGGGTTTGGTAACAAGGCCAAGCGCGGCGTTGAGTTCCGCCACTTAACACGCAGTGCCTCAATTCGGCAGAAAGTGGGGAACGGAATTGTTGAAAGAGAATGGAGTGTCTTAACACTAGGTTCTCAGGTTCCCTCTGCCTACCCTGCTATATGCGGGATACAGCGTGAAGTAAAACATAACACGAGCAGCCGCTTATAAGATTTACATTTATTTCTAGCAAAACTCACGAGAGTACTCCTTAATGAGTTATCGTTGGGTAACTTCATGGAAGTTCGCGTGTTGTTCTTTTTAGCTAGTGTAAACTTAGCAAAACGACTCTAAGAAAACCTACCTACCTACCTAACTTCACGCTCTATCCCTAGCGGGGTAGTCAGAGAGAACGGAGCGCCAAGCGCTACGGTCCCTGCATACCTCTTTCACCTCGTCCACAGTTATTAACCTCTTTATGCATGCCCTCCGGGGAGTCCTCATGCTTTTTACGTGACCTTCCTCCAGTATCAACGCGTTGTCTTTAGCAATGTATATATTACTTTATATTAACATGGATGTCAAACCATTGTTGAGTGTGTAACATTTATTATGTTAATTAAATATAGTTTTTATACATTATTTAAAAAAAAAATGTTAGCATTCTGCCTTCTCTATATAAACTATAAGTGTGACAAGTTACATGCTCCTCCATCCGCGTAATTAAAAAGGGGTACAAAGTTTTGCTTCACGTATTTATAAATAGATACCAATTGTACCCCTCAACTAAATTTTAGCTATTTAGGTCCAATAGTTTCAGCTGTACGTTATATATAACCTAACCATATCCAAAAATGCAAAAAAAAAGGCTAAAAAATAACATTTTACCCATAAAGTTCGAGTTCTCAAATACAGTGGCACAAAGCAATTAATTCCAGTCACTACAGGTTACGTCAGTCCCGCTATTCCCCGTCGCGTATTTGCCAACAAACGTGCACACACAATAGACCGGGCTCACATAAATCATGCCGTTCATCCCATCACACGAAATGCGTTAACGTTTTAGCATATGTCCCTCAGAGGGACTGACGCTTATCTTATACTGAACTAGATAGTCTGAATTTATTTTATATTTAGGTTTAGGTTTTTGAAAGACAATGTGGTATAGGTAAGCTATTTTTTTGCTTACATGTAAGCCATTTCCCGCATTGCAGAATAAGCAGAAAGAACTTATTGTTAAAATATTTCGGTCTCCTCCACCCTTTCTTTCCCACAAAAATAGTAAATGTCTTTTTCAGGCGAAATAAATGAAGGTAGAGAATAATGAAACTCAACATCTCATTTTATCTTATTATAACAGAGAAATGTAAATATGTCTTATAATCATTCCATTTAAATGAGTATCGAACTAACGACCAATCGTGTTGACACAGGCAATGTTATATTGTATCTAATAATTTTAATGGTGCACGTATATAAATAATATATTTGAACACGAATTCAAAATCACTATGTGGCTTTATTAGAATTTTATTAGGCCTTATCGCAATATATATGATAATAATTTGTAATACAAATTATTGTTTCTTATTATATTTGCCTAGATATTATGTACGCTAATTTTTAAGTACTGAAATATGAGGGAAGTTGCCTTTTTAAAGCATGCGTATTCAAGCAGGAACTAATGAAGAGACTAGATGTAGTTGCGTTCGTTACGAAATATGAGTAGAGATAGCAAAAAAAATATTAATTATTGCCATTATTACACATTTTAACTTAATTATTTGCATATATTTTAGTCTAAAATATATTTAAGAAACTCAAAATTTTGAACACTTTACAGTAGTCCTAGGAAGTCAGTAAAGTATTAACAAGGACTAAAAAAACATTTGATTTGGGATTTTTGACTCCATTTCCCACTTTCCCATCAATTTATAGATATTATATGCTTAGTTTTTAAAATAGAATATATTGTGTTAAAAACATTATAATAAAAGGCCATTGTGGCGCAGTTGGACAGTGTCTAGCTGTAAACGCGAGTAGTTGTGAGTTCGATATCCACTCAGGGAATGATTGTATATAATTTATTTTCATTTCCCCACTTTGTTAAAACACAGCGCGACGTTGAATTCCGCCCCTCCACACGCAGTGTTCCATTAGGGAGGAAAGAGGAAAACAGAATGTCTTGTCAGTAGTTTCTCACTGTCTACCCTGCTATGTGGGTTAAGGCATGAAGCTGAAAAAAGAAAAAAAGATAAATCTCCTATAATTTGATAATATTCTAATACTTATTGCTACTTTAAATATTAATATAAATAAAAAATATATTACTTTTATAACGCCTGTCGTGGCGCAGAGGCACAAGCGTGCGACTGTAAACGCGACAGGTTGTGGGTTCGATCCCCACTCGAGGAAATGTATAATTTAGTATTTTCATTTCTTGGTTTTGGTAACAAGGCAAAGCGCGGCGTTGTTTTCCGCCACTTAACACGCAATGCCTCAATTCGGCGGAAAGTGGGGAACGGAATTGTTGAAAGAGAATGGAGTGTCTTAACACTAGGTTCTCTGGTTCCCTATGCCTACCCCGCTATATGCGGGATACAGCGTGAAGTTAAAAAAAAAAAAGAAAGAAAATATATTGTTTTACAGATCCTTAAACCTTTAAGGGATAATAACGATAACTTAGTTAGCGACAATAGCTTCACAATGTCAATTATTGTGTTATTCAATAGTCCCCTTGGATCTTCTTTGAATGAGCACGAAATTGAAGACTTAGGGTATTTTTCTCAGTTAATTTAAAGGAAATTAGTGTTGTTACAAACGTTATATAATTTTCTCAATAAAAATATGAAAAACAAATGTGTGCTAATTTTCAATGATTTTAACCAATATTTTTATATTTGGGACATGATTATATAAAATTCCTGTCTGTCTGTGAGCCTGTCGTGGCGCAGAGGTACAAGCGTGCGACTGTAAACGCGACAGATTGTCGGTTCGATTCTCACTCCAGGAAATGTAATGTTTCATTTCCTGGATTTGGTAACAGTGCAAAGCGCGGCGTTGAATTCCGCCACTCAGCAAGCAATGCCTTAATTCGGCGAAAAGTGGGGAACGGAGTGTCTTAACACTAGGTTCCCTCTACCTGCCCTGCTACATGCGTGTTACAGCGTGAAGCTATGTATTTATGTATGTATGTATTTTATATATGGCTCTGGTTAGACAAGAAGGTTCAGGTGAAAAGCAACGAACGGAGTCTCTATACACTAGATTCTTTGGTAATATCTTGCTATGTGCGGCTGTTTTCTTTATTTAGCCTTTACTTACTGACTCTGCTATTTATTGTTTGTTTAAAAAAAATGTAATTTGTAGAAAAATATTCAGACTATATTATTTATACCTGTTATATAAATATAATACATAGTTCTAGCCTCTAAGCAATAAGTTATCTTCCTTTTATATAGAAATTCTTATGCATTTGTTACTAGACTATTTCTAAGAATTATCATCTTTTTAGAATTATCATCAATTCATATTTAGCACGTATTTCGAAAGCGGCACTAGTAGGATCTTTTCAAATTTGGTTAGGTAGAGAGAGGAGCGGGGATAGTGGTGGTGAAGTTAATGCGCATTTTAAAGGGGCCCCTTAAACCTACACTTGGGTTTCAAGTCCCAGGCGCTCTCCAAGCTCCTCTCTCTGCAACGCGATAGACACCCACACGACGAATCCATGGTTTGCTAAGGAGATTTTTCTCTTTAGTCAGCTGCAAACGGTACTGAATCTGTGAATGAATTTCTATTGAAAAAATATTCTTTACGCAATATGTCACATATGTATATGCGTTAATTAAGGATTAGCCGTGCTCTATATTAAATGATCAAATAACCTACTTTTTAAATATTCATTCGTGTTAGTTGATGTGATAGTATGGGCAGTTTAAATATTTGACTAATTAATAAAGTAAAAAAAAAATCATACTAAAATATATTTTAAGTTATTTTTATCTTTACACTGTATCCCGCATATAGTGTGGTAGGCAGAGGGAACATGAGAACCTAGTGTTAAGACACTACGTTCTCTTACAACAATTCCGTTCCCCACTTTCCGCCGAATGGAGGCATTGCGTGCTGAGTGGCCGCCTCAACTCAACGCCGCGCTTTGCCTTGTTTTAAGTTACTGAATTATTTATAATTATTAGACAATTAGTATCATAAATGTAAATAGATATAAAAATATTAAAGTAATCATAGCGCAGTGGGAAAGTATCTGATAGTAAAATTAATTGGTTATGGATTCGATATCCATTTGAGGAATAATTAAATTATTTAACGCCTGTCGTGGCGTAGAGGCACAAGCGTGGGACTGTAAATGCAACAGGTTGTGGGTTCGATTCCCACTCCAGGAAATGGATTTTTTCATTTCCAGGGTTTGATACATGGCAAAGCGCGTTGTGTTCCGCCACTCAGCACGCAATGCCTCAATTCGGCGGAAAGTGGGGAAGTGAGTGTCTTAATACTAGGTTCCCTCTGCCTACCCTGCTGTATGCGGGATACAGCGTAAAGCTATGTATGTATGTATGTATTTTAATTTCTCTGCTAAAACAAGTTTCGCCGCTCAATATGTAATGTCTTGATTTCGGGCTAGAAATAAAGAACGGAGTGTCTTGACACTAGGTTCTGTCTGTTCCTGCTCTACTGGATTAAGTGTGGGAGTTGAAAATAAAAATAATTATTTTCTCTTTTTCAATATTTTACGAGTGACTGACAGATAACGCGCAGTCAAAACTACTGAACGTAGAAAGCTGAAATTTGAATTTTTAGATGTTTTGAGGTGTGAAATGGAAATATTTTGGCAATAAAGTCTATACAAACAAAGTTGTCAACGACAAATAGTAAGCCACGTTTTTTAAATCATCCTGACCGTGTCGTATCGATGTATGAAAAAATGTATTTCTGTTATATAAAATATAATTCTTCTAGGCATTTTTTCATATATTATAGTATGGATGTTGCGCGCAGTGATTAAAACAATTATTGAAATAATCATTAAAATTTTAACAAAAAAAACACGATTTTAAATAATATACAATAAAATTATTACAATATGAAAAAGAATCGTTAAAAGTAGTTGACCCAGTAAAAAGCTATGCGTTTATACATAAAAGAACACAGTCGAACGAGAACCTCCTTTTTTAAGTCGATTAAAAAACCATACGTTAACTGGAAATAATTATTTCATTTTTTGTATATTCATTAAAGAGCGAAGCGAACAGAGTTCAAAGCCCTTTAGTAAACAATAAAACAAAAACAAGCAAACTTCTCAAAATCCACAAACATTAAATATATAAGTATATTTCTACTTAATTCCCTTCAAATGATAAAAAGGCTACGGTTAAAAACAATATGAACATCCGTGCCTTGAGTTTACCAAATTAAATAGCACTATCTATCATATAAAGAAAGAATCATCAAAAATGATATACCTAGCAAAGTCATGCTCACAAAAAATACAGTCGAGTTGAAAACTTCCTTTTTGAAAATTGATTGAAAATCACGTGTAAATTAGATATATTAAATATTTTTTTAAGTTTTGAAGTGTTAATCACACACTTAGGAAAGGAGAAACATTTAGAAAACGCATAAAAAATTTAACGCAGCAGGACTCGAACCCGCGCCTCTTAGAAACCGTCCAAGCGGCTGACCACTAATCTCTCTACAGAGAATGCTAACAACAAAAATAAGTTGTAACAAGCGTATAAGAACTTTTACGCAGCCGGATGTAGAACGCATGGCTTAGTGGTCAGAGCGCGAACGGTTTCCAAGAGGCGCGGGTTCGAGTCCCGCTGCGTTCAAATTTTCATACGTTTTCTAAATATGTAGATATATTTTTTTTAGTTCATTAGTTAACGAGTGAAGCGAACAGTTCAAACCACCCTAGCCAACAATAAAACAAAAACAAACAAGCGTTTCTAAATTCTCAGACATTAAATATATAAGTATACGAGTATTTCTACTTAATCCCCTTCAAATGGTAACAAGGCTACAGTTTAAAACAATATGAACCATCCATTCCTTGAGTTTACGAAATAAACAAAGCCACAGGTGCGGAGGTAGCAAATTAAATACAAGCTGTAAGAGACTGCCCACATAAATAATTCGCCCTTTAATAAGAGTACGAATGTGTACTGAGACGCTTTAGGGTTAAAGTGTCTGGAAGTGCCTTTATGTTAAAATTATGTATTATATAATATGTAAGTATAAATTTTGAGGCATACTCTGCGGCCACCGTGTCCCAGCGGGACGGCATCTTGTGTAAGCCTTGCAAGAGATTGTGTGTTCGATTCCCACCCGCAGGAAAGATCTGATCCCGCTCTGGTGAACAAATGGCAGTGTTAAGTTCCGCCACTCAAAACACGCAATGTCTTAAATTCGGGCGGAATAAGAAAAAACGAAGTGTGAAACTGCTTTGCTTTGCTTTGAGACATACGTTTTGAAATACATACAGTATTTATATTATTATATTTGGCGGTAAAATAATAAAAAATCACTCCATTCTCCAATTTTCTACCAGACATTAGAGTATTACTTCAAAATAATAAATTAAATTAGTTTTGCATATAATACAAAAGATGGTAAAAAATATATATTTTTAAATTTTATTTTAATTTCTTTGTTCTTGTAAGACACGATGCGGCGTTGGTTCCGCCGCTCAAGACGTAACGTCTTGAACTCCGGACGGAAGGAGAGAGCAGGAGTAGACTCAACATGGGTTCTTTCTGGCATGCTATGCTGAGATAAAAAATTAAGAAAAAAGTCTATCCAGTATTCTTTACATCCACGTTTAGACGTGTACAATTGAGGAGTGTTTATTTAATCTTCAAAATGAAGCTAAAAAGAGGCAACCACTGTATTAAAATGTTTCTTTTAAAGAATCATAAATGTTGTTAAAACTTGGCTGAATGTAGCTATTTGTTACTTTTTCATGCAAAAAATTACTGAACAGATCTAGATGAAGCTTAACCGCAATATAGCTATACGTCAGAAATAACTCATAGGGCTATAATTCATTAATTTATAATAACAATAAGTAGTAGTAATAGTCTAAAGTATTTCAATATATATGATTTTAGTATCATATAAAAAATTGTATTATTAATTAGTTATATCACGATTCCCCGTTTTAGTAAGACAAAGCACGATCTATCTACGTTTTAACGAAAGTTTAAACTTTAACATTAACTTAACCAGCTATAATTGTGATAAAAACCGACTTCCCTAATAAAAACATTATTATTATTACGAATAACTCAAAAACTATATCGTCAGACCTTAAATAAATTTAAATGGAACTCAAGCACTAGCTATCATATAAAGAATGATCAAAATTGATAACTTAAAAAAGTTACACTTAAAAAATACAGTCAATTAACAGGTTGTTAACCTCCCTTTTATAAAGTAACATTATTACGAATAACTCATAAACTACTATCAAATCATAACAAAATTTAAATGGGTCCACCCAGTAAATAAATACGGCAACACGCATAAAAAAAAAAATACATTCAGATTCATAACCCTCTCTTTTCTGAAGTCAGTTAATTAATAAGAAACATATACAATTTATGTTCAGAAGTCACAAAACTGCGGATTCGGCTAAAATTAGACCTTACTACATACCCAGCAATTCTGTTGTAACTTTTTTTACTTTATATTTTCACATTTGTGACACTATTCTAACTTTTTTGCCCATGAACGGTTAATACTAGGTACAAATATGAATCCACTATTGTATGGAGTCAATATATCAGTGTTGTACGGAAAAGCAAAATATACACGTATAAAAATAAAATTCGCTATCCTCGCGCATTTGGAAAGGGTATGTCTGTTAATACGGTTTCTTGGCCATGGGTTCGATTTTTTTTTCATAGGTGGCAAACGAGCAGAAGGATCACCTGATGATAAGTGATTACCTTCGCCCATGAGGACGCCTACAACACCAAGTTGTAAAAAAATACGTTGCCGACTAGTGTTCCAGATTGGAAGAAGAGAGGAAATAATGCTTAGTAGCCTCGACAATTTACCCACGGAACCACCACATTCTGGGAAACAATGGATGGGAATAAGAGGAGCCTGGCTTTACATGTGTGAGCCAGAACACATCATTAGATATTTGGCCGGTTCGTGCTGACATGATAGTGAAGTCGATGATATTTTGGTAAGTTTGGCCCATCAAACAGAGTCGGATGATAGATTCTATCATATATACTTTTACCCACACCAAAATAGCTCTAAAATTGACGATAGTGTAATTGTAATTGAAGGGCATTGCGCGTGCTGTAACGTAACTCAACGCCGCAATTATTATCATTTGTAAAAAAAACGTGTGTTATTTAGTTACAATATTATAACGATAAAGTATATAATAGTAATAAATAAACATAAAACAAAATAAAATCACATCAATCACATATTTATTGAATTCATGTAAAAATCAAAGTAATTCAGAGTTCATCCAACTGTAAAAATACAAGCGCTCTCAGTCTCAACATGTACTCGAATATTGAAATATAATTTTGAGTGTTATGCTCAATCAAGTCCAAATCGTGCGTGAGCGGTTGTCCTTTAATAAAATTTTGCATGTATAAAAAGGATTTTTTTCAGGAAAATCGTAAAGAAAATTATATAGGAAGTAAAATATTGTGAAGATGTAGTGATATTATGAAAGACATACATACATAGCTTCACGCTGTATCCCGCATATAGCAAGATAGGCAGAGGGATCCTAAGAACCTAATGTTAAGACACTCCGTTTCCCACTTTCAGCCGAATTGAGGCATTGCGTGCTGATTGGCGGAAAACAACGCCGCGCTTTGCCTTGTTAGCAAGCCCAGAAAAATACTAAACTTTCACATTTCCTGGAGTGAGAATCGAACCCACGATCTGTCGCGTTTACAGTCGAACGCTTGTGCTATAGGAGAGATGTTTTGTTAAACTTTTTTAAAGTACAGAATTGACTATTTCCATACTCTTTTATTCTGCTCTAGCAAGACAAAGTATAGCGTTGATTACCGCGGTGAATGGAGCGTCTTGACAATAGGTACCCTCTGACTGCCCCTGTGCGAGATATAGGGTGAAGCTAGTTATTAAATGTTACATAGATCCGATATTAAGTAAATGTAATGCAAAAAATAAAACGTGACTTTTTGAAAAATAATCTGAAATCTTAATATTTCTGCTTACCATTACCATTTATTCCAGAAATATCTAACTTATTTACGACTCAAATGTTTATCAGTAGTGTTAGTTTTAGGTAGTTCTTATTCTAAGTTGTTAGTAGTGTTCTTATCAGTAGTGGACATTCTGGACCCCATTTGTATAAAGGCCTCCTCCAAGGATTTCCATTTTTGCCTGTCTTGGCCAAGGTCTATTTGTTTAATATCATCAGCCCACCTTTTATACGGTCTACCGACATTTCTTTTACCTCTTGGTCCTTCCATTCCTGCTTACACTGACCTAAATATTTTTTTTACCAGATAAAGCACTTAACACGCAATGTCATCACGCAAATTTAGGCAAATCGGCGAACGGAGTGTCTCAACACAAGGTTCACTACGAATATCTTGCTAAGCGTAAAGCCGTTAAAGCAAAATCAAGTGAAGTCAAGCAAAGTCATAGTTCGCAGCTAGTATAATAATAAACTCATCAGTCATGCTCCGTTTGAACTAAAGTGGATAGGGAGGATAGACGATCTATTTATTCTTCTGTGAAATTAGCATCTTGGTTAACGGCACTCTAAGACATTCGTAATTCCTGTTCGTTGTAATAAAATGTAGAGTGATATGTATAGTTTTGTCTATAATATATATTCTTTATTGCACTTTGTAAGAACAATTAATATAGTATAAACAATATTGTTGTCAAAAGTGGACTTATTTCTAATAGAAATTTCTTCCAGTCAAACTATGGGTATGAGAGCAAGAGTAAAACATATAATTAGTATACAATTAGTTGTATATTTTTTTTTAATATTTCATACATACATAGCTTCACGCTATATCCCGCATATAGCAGGGTAGGCAGAGGGAACGTAGTGTTAAGACACTCCGTTCCCCACTTTCCACCGAATAAGCACGAAAAAACGGCAACATACTTAAGGTGGAAATCGAATATGTACCTTTATCTGTAATGTTAAAGACCACCCACTTTATACCAACATTTAATATAATAATATTTGCAAACATTCATTGTTCATTACATCCGTTATAAACTATTTTTGACTTCATATAATCAATCAAGCCCTTTGTTTGCTTTCATATTATGTTTGTTAATACGAGTTAACCCTTGAGTAAGAGAAGTTTTACATACATAGCTTCACGCTTTATCACGGGATAATATATACGGATATAGCAAGGTATGTAGAGGGTATCTAGTGTAAAGACACTCCATTCCCCACTTTCTGCCGAATTGAGGCATTGCGTGTTAAGTGGTGGAACTCGACGCCGCGTTTATCCTTGGTACTAAACGCAGGAAATGAAAAATTCTATTTCCTGGAGTTGGAATCGAACCCACAACCTGTCGCGTTTACAGTCGCACGCTTGTGCTTCTGCGCCATGACAGGCGTTAGAAGTTTTAGTGGTCTATTATCAATATACTGAAAGTAAATATAATTTTCACTTATTAAATAAAAACATAAGAGGCCTGTCGTGGCGCAGAGACACAAGTACGCGACTTTAAAAGCGACGGTGGGTTCAATTCCCACGCCAGGTAATGAAAATATTACATAATGTTAAGTACTTTCATTTCCTCGCTCTGGTAAAAACAATGCACGAGGCGTGGCATGGGCGTTGAGTCCCTCCACTCAGTACACACAGCCTCATTTGCGGAAAGTGGGGATTGGAAATGTTAAAGGAGTGTCGGAGTGTCTTAACACTACGTTTCCTGGTTCGCTCTGCCTAGCCTGTTATATGCAGGATATAGCGTGAAGGTAAAAAAAAATATTTTATTATTATTTTGCAATTTGATGTACAAAGAATATTAAACGTCTAAATGATTAAAAAAATCCGAAAAGCACGTCGTAGAGTTCTACCTCTCAACACTCAATATCTTGAATTCAATGGGAAAATAGAGAACGGAGGGTCTTGACTCTTGACACTATTTCTCACTGCTTACCTTGCTATGCGAATTTTATGAAATCAAAAACTATAATTTTACCAACATAAATTAATTACTGGAAAAATGTGGCATGGAAGAGTGAAAATTTGAGTTCCACTATAATGAATAATAAAAATGATACATAATTTCAACTTAACCATCAGTCATTATCGACAAGCTTTCCGCTGACAAGTAACACGAAAAAGTTCGGTTTTCGACGAAAATACATTAAACGAGTTTATTAAGTTAAACGAGCCGACTTTTTATGGAATTGGCAGTTTGAAAATAATCATAATATATTATTATTCTAGAATATAGTAATATTGTGACAAAATTAAAAAAAAAATTATAATTTGTGACTCTGTGTGATTCTATTATATAAGCTATATTACTTTTATTTCTTGACTTTGTTAACAAGGCAAAGCGCGGCGTTGAGTTCCGCCACTCAACACGCAATGTGCCTCAATTCGGTGGAAAGTGGGAAAAGGAATTGTTGAAAGAGAATGGAGTGTCTTAACACTAGGTTCTCTGGTTCCCTCTGCCTACCCCGCTATATGCGGGATACAGCGTGAAGTTAAAAAAAAAAATACTAGAATAAAAAGTAATACGGTAACATACTCGTACGTAAAACTGCAATCGAATTCATAACCTCCTTTTTTTAATTCCACACATTCACATCAGTATGGTATTTTTGGACTGAATAATATACTTACATATTTTTCTGAAAGTCTGTTCAATTTTCTCTAAAAAGAAACTTACTATACCATAAAATCTGATACTACATATTCCCCAACCATTACATATTGTTTTGACACATGGTGCTTGGGCAAGTCGTTAACCTTAGTTCTAAAAGTTAGGGTTGAACGACGATTAATGATGATTGAACATTGAACATTAGGCCCAGGTGGAGAAAAAACTAAAAATAGCACCCCTATATAACCCCGTTATCGTGCAAGGGTGTCGACACGTGATAGCAATAGTTTAAAAATAGGTTATGGACATATATCGTGATTTATGATTATTAGTTGACGATTAGATTTAGTTT
Source organism: Philaethria dido (assembly GCA_033558755.1). Taxonomy (NCBI): domain Eukaryota; kingdom Metazoa; phylum Arthropoda; class Insecta; order Lepidoptera; family Nymphalidae; genus Philaethria; species Philaethria dido. The sequence goes on along the minus strand of JAKGSA010001019.1, from coordinate 28,897 downwards.
TTTATTACAAGGCAAAGCACGGCGTTGAGGTTGTAGGTTCGATTCCCATTCCAGGAAATAGAATTTTTTCATTTCCTGGATTTGGTAACAAAGCAAAGCGCGGCGTTGAGTTCCACCACTTCCGCGGAAAGTGGGGAACAGAGTGTCTTAACACTTGGTTTCCTCTGCCTACCCTACTAGTTGCGGGATACAGCGTGAAGCTATGTATGTATTTCCTGGAATGGGAATTCAAACCCACAACTTGTGCCTCTACGCCACGAATGGCCTCCAAATACTTATTTATTTATAATATGTTTTTTTATTATTTTAGGGTATAATGAATACTTCGTGGGTTAAAAATTGATAAGCAAAGAATATATACTAAATATATTCTCCTAGTTACTCAATTCTTATTAAACTTACAAATAATGATAATAAAAAAATAAAGGAACTGAAACTTTGTAACTGTATAAAAAGAGTGTCGGCACATGCCGTTCCCGAAATAAAAGTCATTCAGTGCCCCTAGAGAACGCCTCTCGATTTTAGTTAGAGCCCCCTAAAGTGTGCTTTATTTTATTTCATGTTTACCTATTTGTTTATTTACATGATCTTTTAGATAAATACGGTAATAAAGCTAAATAACGTTTAATATGAAAGCTTTTTCTGTTAAAATAGCAATATAGGGAGAGAGAGTCTAGAGTAAAGACACTCCGTTCACCATTTTTCGACTGAATTCAAAATATTACATCTCTTTTTAAATTTCACGCTGTAACTCGCATATAGCAGGGTAGGCAGAGGGAACCAGAGAACTCCAGTAAGTTAAGACACCTTACTTCTCTCTGCCAACAATTCCGTTCCACTACATATTTAAATGGAAATACATATTTTAATTATTTATGTTATATCGCTCTAAATATACACAAATTAAACATACAATGACCTCGAAGTCATTTTTTTTTTTTGGTGTGGTTTTGTTTGGTGGTAGTGGAGGGTTCTCTCGTCCCCTCCGTCTTGGCTCAAGTGACCACTATCATGCCGTCAAAGACGAACCGCCAAATATCTTATGATGTGTTCCGGTTCGATGGCACGTAAGCCAGGTTTTCCCTTTCCCACCCATCCTTTCCCCAAAAATGTGGTGGTTCCGATAGCGGACTACTACATTATCCTCCCTTTCCATCTGTATCCTCTAGGCTGGCAAGCACACAACTCGAACGAAGATTAACGAAACATAAGGAAAATTATAATAATATATAATATTCATAGCATATAGCTATTAATTAGTTGAAATCGACGTCACAACTGTCCAATTAGTTACAGATGCCGTTAATTATAATATGAATATGATATATAGGCGACAGCCCGTGGCTTCGCTTGTCGCTGTTTCGACTAATTTTGAAATTTGCAGCGACTGTACAAAGTTTGTGATAATTATTACAAGAAGTCATTATATTAATATGTGGATATAAACTTAAAGGTACACTTTGTACCCCTTTTTACGATAATAGTGAGGACGGAAGAGTATGAAATTTGGCACAGTTAAAGTTTATATGGAGAAGAAGTGCAGAAAACGTTATTAATAATTATGTAGTACTTATAAATAGATTATAATAATAATTAATAAAATATGAAAAAAATATATTAAATAATAACTATTGCACACACTACTATTGGTATGACATTCACTTTTTTAAAAAATAACATATCTATTGCTAAGGCAATCGTAAACAGTTTCTAGTATTTAATTTCTCTAGTTTCTGGTATTTAATTTCAATCCAACTCTAGTAAATGTTAATATTTTATTTTCCTGGGTTTGGTAAGAAGGCAAAGCGCGGCGTTGAGTTCCGCCACTCAGCACGCAACGCCTCAATTCGGCGGAAAGTGGAAAACGAAAACGAAAAGAAAAGTATGTCTTAACACTAGTTTCTCAGATTCCCGATGCCTATTCTGCTATATACGGGAAACATCGCGAAGCTAAAAGTACATAATATATTTAGAATATTATACATAACAGTCTATTTTTACTTTCCCCGTGCCAATATTTAATAAAACAAATGTTAAAAAGATAGGATCTAAATTATTTTCAGCCATACAACACCAGGGTTATCTCCACAGCAGATAAACACATAAAATCGCTTCCAAGATTACCAACAAAGGGTTATCAGTAGAGAAACGGTTGTCACGTGCCTTTAGGCTCAGTGATTGGATGCCATCGGGTATCAGGTTTGAGATCAAGTAAAAACGTAAATTTGGTACGTGCCTCGAAATGCCATTTGAGTTTATTTTTTTCTTCATTTGGGTTCCTTGGCAAGAGTTGCCTATATTGATTAAATATTTTATTATTTCTACGTATATGATTTACATATATACATACGCAGCTTCACGCTGTATCCCGCATATTGGGTAGGCAGAGGGATCCTAGTGATAAGACACTCCGTTCCCCACTTCCCGCGGAATTGAGTCATTGCGTGCTGAGTGACGGAACTCAACGCCGCGGCTTGCCTTGTCACCAAACTTTGTTTCGTTCCCCAGAAATGGGGAATGAAAAGAGAGAACGGAGTGTCTTAACACTAGGTTCTCAGGTTCCTTCTGTTCCTACCCTGCTATATACGCTATATGCGTTAAGTTAAAAAAAAAGTGCCATATACTCGTATACGGAACTGCTCTCGAAAAATTATACCGCCCTTTCCTAGTTTTGTTTAAAAATACACTTTGCTGTTTTGAATTGAATACAGCTTCTGAATATCAAGGAGGCTGGAAGTAAGAAGGAAAATATTTTTTCATTAAAATAGTTGCGTCATTTTGTTGCTTGCTACTGAAAATCCTGAAAAAACATGTATTTTAAGCATTTTAGAGAGCGGAGTGTTATGTCACTTATCTCTCTGCTTATATCTAACTAATAATCGTTTTAACAGCTTGTTATGTGTTTATTTCTACTAGAGTTCCCGTTGACGCGTTAACAACGCGTTGTCTATCAATGTATATGTCACTTTATATAAACATGCATGTTAAACCATGAGTGTGTAATATTTATTTAGTGTGTGTAATATTTATTTCATTAATTAAATATATTTTTATGCATTATTGTAAAAAGATATTATCATTGTGCACTCCTTCGCTATATAAACTATAAGTGTACCAAGTTTTATTCTCCTCCGTCCACTTAATTTTTGTAAAAAGAGATCTAAAGTTTTTCCTTTACGTATTATTTATCTCTACAACGGAAAATTTAGACTCGGTTTTGACCGAGTTTGAAACGTCGGATCATTTTGAATTTTTGCACTCTTATTAAGGACCAATGACAATTCAATAATATGAAAAAATATTATTAAATATCCAAAAGGTAACAAATGAATAATAGTTTAACTAAAAAGTAAACAATATATATTATTAAAAGAACAGAGTGTTTTTTAACTTCACGCGGTATTCGTTTTTTTTTTTCTTTTTTTTTGACTTCACGCTATATCCCGCATATAACAGGATAGACAGAGGGAGAAGAGAACCTAGTGTTAAGATACTTCGTTCCCCACTTTCAGCCGAATTGTAGCATTGCGTGCTGAGTGGCGGAGCTCAAGACCGCACATTGCCTTTTTACCAAACCCAGGAAATGAAAAAATCCATTTCCCGGAGTGGAAATCGAACCCACAACCTGTCGCGTTTATAGTCGCACGCTTGTGCCGCCACGACAGGCGTGTGCTTTAAGCTTAGAGTGCTTTTATTTATATTTTATTAGAGTTATATAAGCTAGGGCCAAAGAACTGGGACTTATGTTACAAGTCCCGATTCTTAACGTATTTACATAATCTGTTTCAAATTTTAAAATAATTATATCAAGATTTTACCTGCAAAAACTTTGGACACCTTTTTACGAAAATTATGCAGAGGGGAGAATTTTAAATTGTCATTTTTATCGTTTATATAGAAGAGGAAAGCTGGAAGCCAATATTTTACATACATACATAGCTTCACGCTGTATTCCGCATATAGCAGGGTAGGCAGAAGGAACCTAGTGTTAAGACACTACGTTCCCCACTTTCAGCCGAATTAAGGCATTGTATGCTGAGTGGTGGAACTCAACGCCGCGCTTTACCTTGTTACCAAACCTAGAAAATGAAAAGATCCATTTGCTGGAGTGGGAATCGAACCCACAACCTGTAGCGTTTACAGTCGCACGCTTGTGCCTCTGCGTCACGACAGGCGTTATTAATGTAATATGTAATTGTTATTAGAGTTTTTTTTATAAGAGAATATTTGCCAATTTGTGACTGTTTAGTTTATTTTATTCTTAACCGATATTTAAAAAAGAGGAGGTTCCAATTATTTTTTTTTACGTGTCACGTGTGTTTTGATGATTCTTTTCTATATATGATAGCTAGTACTTCTGATGTAGTCAAATTTAAATTTATATAAAATTTGACATGTAATTTTTAAGTTATAATAAACTTCTTTTAAGTTCATTGTGATTATTTGAAGTAGAAGAAACTCCTTAGAAATCCACTAATTTACTTAAACTGCTAAAAATGAACTGATGATAATTTTAAAAGGTCGAGATCTTTTAGAGATTTGACAATTACACCTTTCGCATCTACCTCTACCGCATATGTGTATATTAATGCTAAAATTATACACTTATTTAAGCTTAAAACTACAAAAGTCAAATCGATTTTAGAAATCCATATCCCAAGAGAGTAAAATAAAATGTACAAGCTCGAATAGGATACTCATTAATTCTTAAGTCGAAGACACGAGAAGGCTCTTAGAATTAACGAAAGAAGTATATTTATAACTAATGGTCCGTCCTGGTTTCGTCTGAATGTAAATGTGATCATTTAAAAGACATTTACGGATTTAAATACGTACAAGGCTATTGTATCGCAGTGGAAACGCATTTGACCGGAAAACCGATGGTTATTAGTTCGATTTCCACTTGGTAAAATAATTTTCATAATGTATTGAAATATTATAATATAATATTGTGGCGCAGTGGTAAATGTAAACAATCCGTTAACACGATGGTTGTGGATTACATTCCCGCTCAAGGAAATGATTATATTTAAATAGTTTTAATTTTTCTGTTATGTTAAGGCAAAACTCGACATAGATGTCCGTCACTCATCATGCAGTGCCTTGAATTTCGGGCGGGAAGCGGAGAGCGGAGTCTCTCTGACTACTCTGAAATGCGAGATAGAGCGTGAAGCTAAAAAGAATATATTTATTTACTTCAGACTTAGTTCTTATCCTTTAAACTTCATGAATTTACTTTACTTTACTACATGAATCATTCTACTCTATTACTTAAACTAAATCTGTATTAGAAGCAACTTCAATTTTTATCTCGAATACCAGGACAGTCAGAGAGAACCTAGTGTCAAGATACTCCGTTCGTTGCTTTCCGCCCGGATTCGGGACATTTCGTGTTGAATAGCAGAACTTAAAGTTATGCTTTGTGTTATCTGAGCGAAGAAATGAAAATAATGTAAAAAATCATTCCCCTAAGTAGAAATCGAACTCAAAACCAGTCGCGTTTACAGGCAGACGCTATCGTCGCCACGTTGGCCTCAAATATTTTTAAAAGTTTAATTGGTTAGAACGCTTGAATTTCCAGAGGTATCAAAATTTTTATTTCTCTCCAAATATTTATTTTGCCAAGTGTGTAAATAACACTTTAAAAAAAATATTTTTTAAATGCTAAATTCTCAACTTTAAAATGTTCAGTAAAATAATATTTGCCACAAACAAGATCTAGATATTGACATATTAAGGTGAAAACTGCTATCGGCAAAGTTTCTTATAACTTCGACGTTGTCTGAGTTATTTACGAGAGAGAACTTATTAGACGATCTTGTTAGATTTCCTTAAAAATATGTTGATAATTTAGCAAAGCAGAGTGTAATCTAGTGTTAATACATTTGCGACCGCTGACGTGAATTACGTCATTTCAAATTCTATTCCTGGTTGGCGCTGACGTGAATTCACGTCATTTCAAATTATTATATTATATTTTCAATATTGATATTTCAAAACAAATTTTATTCATTTTATAGATCAACTAGCTTTAGAAATTCCTTATGTTTGCCGGTACTCAGAATTCAATCGTAGAAAATTAGCCGGGCTCGAATGTGTTAAGACACTCCGTTCGCCGCTTCCCGCCCAATTCAAGACATTGCGTGTTAAGTAACGGAACTTAAGGCTGCTCATTATGTTATTAGAGCAAAGAAATGTTAATTAATTATATATAATCATTTCCCCAAGTGAAAATCGAACCCACAACCTATCGTCTCTACGTTCAGACCCTGTCCCACTACACCACAAGGGCTTCCCATATGTAACATTCAAAATTTAAAATATTTAACATGTATGCATTTCTAATTACTCGTATATATGCATGCGTATAGGTAATTATATTTTTAGTATGACTTGGTACTAGGTAGGGATGTCAAAAAAAATCCGTTATTTACTTACATGATATAATGGACCAAATTACACTATGTGTTATTCTGTAACGCCTTTCTTGGACTGTAATTTCGACAGGTAACCGAACTCACAGGTTGGATTCCCACTTCAGGAAATGAAATTTTTCATTTCCTGAATTTGGTAACAATGCAAAGCGTGGCGTTGAATTCCGCCTCTCAGCACGCAATGCCTCAATTAGGCGGAAAGTGGGGAACGGAGTGTCTTAACACTAGGTTCCCTCTGCCTAACCTTCTATATGCGGGATACAGCGTGAAGCTATGTTATTCTGTATATTTACATTTACCAGCAAACAGAGTATGCTATAGCACAGGGTAGCAAATTTTTAGGGGCAGTAAATTAAAAAAAATGACAATCCTTAAAACAGCAACTTTCCGCTCTCCAACAATTGTTTAATATTTGCCAATATTTTTAAATAAAAAGAGAGTGAAAGTGAGAAACTGAGAATTCTAGAGCTTAGTGAAGGCCAAAAAAAAGAAGCAAAAAATTAACTTGAAAATGTATTAATCAGGAACTGGTATAAGCTTTATTTCTGTAAAGTTTCATCTAAATCCGTTCAGTAGTTTATACCGCAACAAAAAACTGAAAGAAACCCAAAAAATAGCTTCTAGTTAGTATCATATTCACAACAAATTATTAAATGACATTTTACATTTTTACAACCCAAACTCAACATAAGTATAACATAACAAGAACAAAGTACTCTTGCGGCACTGGAGGAGTATTACGTGCGCTCCGATTTCTACACCGAGAGGCTTTCCGTTTTAAGTGCTTAAGGAAATTGTAAATATAATATTAGATACGTTATTTCGTTAAATATATTACTTTGAACACTTGTTTGTTATTTACTGTTTGTTTCTTGGGATTTTTTTTAAGAAAATCTTTTTTTTGATGTAAATACATATATTTTTTGTAATTTCACGCTTACATTAGTCAGAGAGGCTAGTGTCCAGACACTCCGTCCTCCACGTCCGCATGAGGCCTTGCTTGTTGAATGGCGGTACTTAACGCAACGCTTAATCACGCCCTGATAGGGCAGAATAATAAAAATAATTTAACCATTTATATCTTATATTTATTTTAAAGCTGTAGGCGTTTTTCTGCGAGGTAATCACCTCAGTAAACCTAGCATTAAGATAATTCGTTCTCTATTTTCTATCTAAAATCGAGACATTGCGTATTGATTTACGTAACTTAACACCGCCGTTAGGGTTATTAGACTGGAAAAAAGACAACAATCATATTATTACCATTCCACGGAGTCCACAATCGATCTTATTCAAAGTCAGACCTTAAATAAAAACTACATACATACATACATAGCTTCACGCTGTATCCCGCAAATAGCAGAGTAGGCAGAGGGAACCTAGTGTTAGGACACTCCGTTCCCCACTTTCCGCCGAATTGAGGCATTGCGTGCTGAGTGACGGAACTCAACGAAATCAAACTATTTATAATAAAAAAAAATATTAAAACATCTCAACTATGACAATAATATTATAACTATAAAATAATATATTATTTTTAAGTAATTTTTACTTATCGAGCATCATTTTTTAGTTTACTAAAAAAATGTACCACAAGCAGATGCTACCAACTGCCCGTTTCGTCATCTTTGTGTTCTTTTATATGTATATACAAGCTCACTCGAGACTAACGACCCTAGGTCACTGAATTATGCATTTAGCTCTAATGTAAATATTAACTTTAATGACACTATCATGGTGAAATGTGTCTAACAGTAAACATGGTTGTAGGTTCGATTCCCAGTCGGGGAAATACTTATATTTAAACTATTTTAGGATAGGTAAGACAAAGCGCGGCGTTGAGATCCGCCACTGAACACGAGACCGAGACCTTGTGTCTCGAAATCGGGCGAAAAACGACGAACCGATTGTCTTGACACTAGGGTTACTCTGACTACCCTGCTATGGGAAATAGAGTATGAATGTCGGCATTATGAAGAAATAGAATTGTATCTACCTATAAACGCAATGGTTGCGGATTCAATTCTAACTCATAGTATCCTGATACATCATATGACTCTACTAGGGTTATATTCAAATTATGCTCATTTTTCCAATTTGGCAAAGAAGTGCGCGGCGTTAAGTTCCGCTAAAACACGCATTGTCTATATATATAGACATAGGTAATTTCCTAAAATTGCTAATATATATCTTCGTTTTATTGTCTATATATTCCTAAATAAATTAATATTTAATTTTGTTTCAGATATCATGTCCAGTATCAAGGGTATGTATTCATTTATTAATTAAAGTTACATTTTGGGTTTTTTAGTAAGCTACATATTTAAAGTATTTTAACTTAGCAGAAGAAAAATATTGTAGAAACACAAAAGCCTGAACGTAGCAGGATTTGAAGTCACTCTTCTTGGAATTCTATAAATGCTCTAGACAATTAATCTATACTTTATAATTTCTTTGTATTTGTTTTTGTTATTATCTCTGTAGGGATTTTTTTTAATTCTGATACCTAAAACTTATTTCTAAGAATAATCTTTTAGCAAGAGAAATTGCTATTTTGTAAAATATTTTAATATTTATATACTAACGTCTTTTTTTAAAACTTTATCGAAAATTATGTATTTTTTTGACGCAAATTGACGCATTTTTTTGAACTGAAAATTGAAAGATACCTCTAACGACAAGCGGAGGAAGAATAATTAAAATTTTAACACAGAAAGATAACCAAATTCAAAAAGAAAGTACTAATAAGTAAAATTGTAACGAATAAATCACAAACTACTTGTCAGATTGTAACTAAATCTAAATGCGATAACATCAGAAACATTTCATAATACAAAAAAAAAGAATAATCATTTTTTTTTAGCTTCACGCTTTATCCCACATTTAGCAGGGTATACAGAGGGAACATGAGAACCTAGTGTTAAGACACTCCGTCCCCCACTTTCCGACGAATTGAGGCATTGCGTACTGAGTGGTGGAGCTCAACGCCGCAAAGAAAATACTAAACTAAAAGTTTAGAATTTTCTTTGCGGCATTTCCTGGATCGAACCCACAACCTGTCGTGTTTACAGTCACACACTGGTGCCTTTGCGTAACGAGAGGCATTTTAAAATTATTTCACCCAGTAAAAAATATGGTACACATAAAAAACACAGTGAATTTAAGAATTTTCTTTTTTTAAGTCAGTCATAAATATATCTTAATTAAAATTTAATGATCTATACATAACGCCTATAATTTGACTGCGATGGTTCGATTTTCCTGTTTTTCCCACAGTTGATATTCAAGCGGCATTCGAACACAAATGCCACGATTTACATGCATTTGGCGACCTTTCACTCCTCAAAAGCTTTTCGTACTCGTTCCGATTGCAAAATAAGATAAAAGATCCTTTTGTTTGCTCTCAAACTCTGTAAGAACTGTTATTATCAGATGACATTTTCTTTTTTTTTTAGCTTCACGCTGTATCCCGTATATAGGGGGGGTAGGTAGAGGGAACTAGGAAACCTAGTGTTAAGACACTCCGTTCTCTTTAGAATTTTTCGCTCCCTAAGTAAAAAAAACAAGTCGCCTAGCTAGTCGCCTGTCGTGGCGCAGAGGCATAAGCGTGCGACAGTAAACGCGACAGATAGTGGGTTCGATCCCCACTCCAGGAAAATCTAAATCTAAATCTAAATAATATTAAATATTTTAATTTCCTAAGTCTGGCGTTAATTTCCGCCATTTAGCACGTAATGCCTCAATCTCTCAATCTCAATCCTGTGGAAAGTGCTGAACGTAATTGTTTAAAAGAAATCATAGTGTCTTAGCCCTATGTTCTCAGGTTCCCTCTGCCTACCCTGCTATATGCGGGATACAGCGTGAAGCTAAAAAAAAGCAAAAAAGGATAACGCATAGCATGTTAGTCTAAAAGAATCGAGAGCTAAGACACTCCGTTCTCATTTGTTTGCGTGTTACGTACAGCGTGTAGTGACGGAACTCAACGCCGCGCTTTGTCTTATCAGAGAGAAGAAAACAAAGAAAGTAAAGTAGAGATTTTTTAAATGTTAGTATAGAATATGTTTTGTTTTTCATTTTCACGCTTTTTTTTATAAAAAGGGAGTCGGAAAAAAATGACTGTTAAGAAATTCCGTTGCCCACATTCCATGCATAGAGCAGGAAAAATATAATTACTTTTAATACAATAATTCCCCCGAATTGAGTCCACAGCCCCTTGTGTTTAAAATCTAACGTTGTTCCACTACTCCACGATGGCCTTAAGTATAAGCTTCTGCAGGCTTAAATTTAAATTATTTTATTTTGCCTCGATATAGTAAAAGAAAGCATTCGAATATCGAACAATATTTTGTTTATAGAATGAAGAAGGAAAGTGGAGAAGAGAGTATCTTAACACTATCTATATCTGGTCCAATCCGATCCCCGCTTTTCACTGGAATTCCAAAAATTAAGTATTCAGTGGCGGAACTCAACACCGCGAACACTGCTTGTAGCAAAATTTCTAGATAAACTAGAATGAATGGATTTTTGCAAACTCGCGGTATACAGCTAGTTTGTTATAAAGTAATACAAAAATATAAAAAAAGTTATTTTAAAATATTTCAGTTCAAAGAAAGAGACTGTAAAAAGTTTAGATTCAAACGAAAAAAATATTTGCAGTGGCTTAAAAGGGAAAATCTGATTGCTTACGGAGCGGTATGGACTTTGTGTTACACCGTATTCAAATATTCTTTATCATTTATACTATACGTTTTTTAATTTTCAACTGTCATAGAAATTTTAATAATAAGAAGTTAAAAATATTAAAATGTTTGCAATGAAAATGCTAAAAGCTCACAAGTTACAGTCAAAGCTTAAAAAAATGATCCAAGACTAGCTGTATCGTGCGACTTCGTTCGTGTGGACATTTTTTTTTAGCTTCACGCTGTATCCTGTAAACAGCAGGGTAGGCAGACGGAACCTTAGAACCTAGTGTTAAGACACTCCGTTCTCTTACAATAATTCCGTTCCTCCTTTGTGTGGATTTTCTGTCTTTGTCAGAATTTCAAGAAATTCCCTCATAGTGCTCCCCTTACATTCCCCAAGAAACCAAAATTTCAGCTCTCTTTTCTTTCAGCTGTAGTTCCGCCTGTGTATAATCTGTAAGTCACTCAGAAATATTGAAAATACATACTTTTCATGACTGGTATTTTTAAGTTGAGGCTTTATCGGTAAATTCTGGCATGCTAAATGCTATTAATAAACAATAATAAATATCTTTAAATTCAATTTTAATGGTATTTAAATATTTAATTAGTGCTTAATTTACTCTATAAATAAAGCAATCTTAATACCTATTAATATTTTTAAAAAAATGTACATGCAATTCGACTTATCAATATATTCACCCCCAGCCCCAGTAATAGCATAAAACTCACAAACAGACCAACAACCTGACATTTCCTTGTTTTTAAGGTTAGAATTTTCAATTTTAGCTCCATTTGAAATATTTATTTTTACTTAAAGTCTCTGATTTACTTGATTTTTATAATAATTCTTTAGTCACTCTATAAACAAAATAATCTAATGTCTATTAATATAACAAAATGTATATGCAGTTCGACTTATCAACATATTGACGCCTAGTCCGTAAACTAAGTTTTTTTTTTAACCTCACGCTGAATCCCGCATATAGCGGGGTAGGCAGAGGGAACCAGAGAACCTAGTGTTAAGACACTCCATTCTCTTTCAACATTCCCGTTCCCCACTATCCGCCAAATTGAGGCATTGCGTGTTGAGTGGCGGAACTCATCGCCGCGCTTTGCCTTGTTACCAAACCCAGAAAATGAAAATACTAACATTTCCTGGAGTGGGAATCGAACCCACAACTTGTCGTGTTTACAGTCGCACGCTTGTGCCTCTGCGCCACGACAGGCGTTAACTAAGTAAGTAACATTATAAAAGTTACAAACAGACCGACAAGCCGACAATTCCTTTAATATAAAATTGAGTAATTGCCGTTGCAGTCTCTTCCGTTGTGACATCAACATCCGCTTAGTGCGGAAGAACGTTAACACATGTATGTATATATGGTATAAGTCTTGATGATTATCTATATATAAATACGTGAAACACAAACTTTGGATCCCTTTTTACGAAAATTACGTGGACGGAGGAGAATGAAACTTAGCGCACTTATAGTTTATATAGAGAAGGAGTGCAGAATGCTAATATTTTTTTTTAAATAATGCATAAAAAGTATATTAAATTAATAAAAAAAATGTTACACACACTACCATGATTTGACATCCATGTTTTACAAAGTGACATATACGTCGGGACACTAGTGTAAAAGAAACACACTTATATTTTATTTCTTGTTTCTTGTTCTAGCAAGGATATTAGACTCATGATATAAAAATTTTGTACTGTCAATTTTTTAAACAACACTGATTATTAAAATTAGGTTCAAATATTCACGCTGTAACCCGCATATAGCAGGGTAGGCAGAGGGAACCAAAGAACCTAGTGTTAAGACACTCCATCCTCTTTCAACAATTCCCCACTTTCCGCCGAATTGAGGCATTGCGTGTTGAGTGGCGGAACTCAACGCCGCGCTTTGCCTTGTTACCAAACCCATGAAATAAAAATACTAAATTTTACATTTCCTGGAGTGGGAATCGAACCCACAACCTGTCGCGTTTACAGTCGCACGTTTGTGCCTCTGCGCCATAGGCGTTAATTACATAAAATTTATATAATTAAAGAAATGATTATTCAATTATAAATTTAGCTAAAATTTAAGTACCTAAACATAAGTGTTAACGGTGTTAGAAATTACAGTACCCAGTGAAGTCGGCGGAAGCGGCACCGCCACGCTTCCCTTCATTTACTCACGCAAATTTGATCAGTATTTCAAATTGGAATCGAATTGAATACTCGCTAACTGATTGCTTGGTTAGGCGTATTAATAACTTTGGTTTAATCGTTATATAATGTTGAATGAAAATTGGAAAAGAGAACGGAGTGTTTTGACACTAGATTTTCTTTGATTATACTGTTATACGCGAAATAGGATAAGCTAATAAAAAATAATATTTAACGTTAAATAGCTGACGTTTCTTGAATTTGAAAATATATTTAAAAAATAATAGAATTAAATTTCTGAAGCCTAGAAATTAAGTTTAATAGTCAACTCGCATATATACATTTTTTATATAGGCTTTAGGATTTTTTTATTTGAACCCTATAAAGAAATTCATGCAAGTCAATTGCTTTCAGGTAAAAAAAACATATTTTAAAATAAAAAAGCATGCCCTGAAAAATATCCAATATTGAATTATCTGTTATCAGATTCTCTGTTACTACGCTGCCATACCAAAGAAAGCATAAAGGTAGAAAAAAAACTTCTATACGCCTGTTCCGGATATATTCGTAACAAACATACAGACAAATATGACAAATATTTAAACGGAACCACATTAGAACGTTGGAGCAACGCCCTCGGACCCCCTGCAAATGGATGGACGGTTTCCGTTCCAAAAATACGCGGACGCAAATAGCTAGCGAAGGGCGTTAGATAACTATGATTCATTGCGTCTTCAGTTCGGATTTAGGGATTTTTATAGATTTTTGTTAGTATCTTTATAATTAGCTAGATTTTATATTAGTTTGTATGTTTTTTTGGGTTAATTTTGATTGTTTAGGCTTGAAACTCCATTAGAGAAATAGATATATATATACGTAAATGCTGTTTTTCAGTTTGACCTTTTCATGATATGTTCGACGATTTCATGAAATCTTGAATTCAACGATATGACAACGACATGTGTATAAAGATCTTTAAA
>JAKGSA010001018.1:65887-129102 GCA_033558755.1 Philaethria dido | reverse complement strand
TTATATAGGACAGAAACGTTTTTTTATCACTTTTTTGTCATATTACAAACTGATGTACAATTATAATTGAACATCTAAAAACTTAGTTGGTTTGAGTCGTTTAATCACATCAATTCTGATACAGCCCAGCAGATAACCGTTAAAGATCCTATAAATGTTGCAACTTAGGAAGTACAGATGCAAGGAGTTCCATTCTCTCGCTGTTCAAATAAAACAGGTAGACAAAGCGTTTTGTTCGTACACTAGAAATTAGACGCACTTTTAGTTTTGATGACGCACTCCACAATTTTATTGTAATCAAATGAATGATGATCAGTCTATGGCATGTACTGATAAAGAGAATGATGTGATAATTAGTATCTGGCACCTACCTATCATTTTCTAGCGTAATACATTTATGGCATTTTTATTATTACAATAAAAGCGCGTATCTTAAAAAGAATAGAAAATTATTATAATGTTTTTTTTTTTAACTTCACGCTGTATCCCACACATAGCAGGGTAGGCAGAGGGAACCTGAGAACCTAGTGTTAAGACACTCCGTTCTCTTACAACAATTCCGTTCCCCACTTTCCGCCAAATTGAGGCATTGCGTGTTGACAGTGGTGGAACTCGACGCCGCGCTTTGCCTTGTTACCAAACCCGAGAAATGAAAATACTAACATTTCCTGAAGTGGGAATGGAACCCACAACCTGTCACGTTTACAGTCGCACGCGCTCACCTCTGCGCCACGACAGGCGTTATCAATATATTCATGTATTTATGATAAGTTTTATGACAATCATTAGCTTCCTGCGTGAAAATTGTAATATTCTTGAGCAGAATACTAGCTGTCGCTTAGTTATTTATTTTTTACTTTAACTTTAAATTATTGAAATAGCTAATACAACGTAGCTGATGTAATTTTATTACACATACGTACGCACGTATGCCTTCACGAGGCATACGTGCGTACGTATGCCTTCACGAGGTTCAACGTCCAATCTATAAGTAAGTAGGTATATGTGTAAATCTTTTGCGTTACTTGAGTGATAGACAGATATAGACCAAAATGTCACATTTATACAGCTTCTATCTATATTAATACGTGAAGGAAAAACTTTGGTTCCCTTTTTACGAAAATTATGTGGACGGAGGAGAATGAATCTTGGTACTCAACAGTTCTTTTTTAATGTAACAGTTCATTTCAAATACAAAATTTTGTTTTAGATGGGAAATCAAAAAAAAATTGGCAAATGCTATAATCTGCTATAATTCTGTTTGCTATAAATGCTATAATTCTGTTCGGTGGTGGGAGGTTCGTCCTCCGTCTGGCTCGCGACCACTATCATGTCAAAGACGAACCGCCAAATATCTTATGATGTGTTCCGGTTCGATGGCATGTAAGCCAGGCTTTCCTCTTTCCCACCTATCCTTTCCCCAAAATCTGGTAGTTTCGATAGCGGACTACTACATTGTCCTCCCCTTCTATCTGTATCCTCTAGGTTGGCAACGCATCTAGAACATCTCTGGTGTTGTAGATGGTCATGGGCAAAGGTAGCCACTTACCATCAGGTGGTCCTTTTGCTCGTTTGCCATCCGTTATCCATTAAAAAAAAAAAAAAATCTGCGTAAATGATGTTGCCGGTGATATATAACGTTTGAACAATAGTAAATATTTGAAATGTTCCTGTGTTAAGTGATGCTAATTGAATAACCATGACTTTATATAAATATGTACTTACACATAAGTATCAAGGCCATCGTGGCGCAGTGGGAATAGGTCAGGTTGTTAATACGATAATTATGGGTTCGATTCCCATTTAGTTGAACTAGTGTCCCTGTTGACGCGTTAACAACAAAATGACATAAGCATTATTAAAGACAGCAGTCTTTAGTTATGTATATGTCATTTCGTATAAACATGGATGTCAAACCATGGTATTGTGTGTAACATTTATTTTATTAATTTAATATACTTTTTATGGATTATTTTAAAAAAATATTAGCATTCTGCACTCTATCTCTATATAAACTATAAGTGTGCCAAGTTTCATGCTGTTCCTTCTGCGTAATTAAAGGGATCATAGGTTTGGGTTTCACGTATTTATATATAGATTCCGCTATTTAACACATAATAGCTTCACGCTTTATCCCGCATATAGTAGGGTAGGCAGAGAGAATCTGAGAACCTAGTGTTAAGACACTCCGTTCCCCACTTACCGCTGAATTGAGGCGGTGTTTCCTTCCATTGGCTTGACGCAATACATAAAAAAACAAACAATACATAGTGAAGCACAATGCACACTTAGTCGCTAATATCTGTATAACAGATCTTGAATGGTTACACGATTCAATTCAAACATGAGCATCAACACTATCCGGTTAGGATAAAAAATGTCGTTTGAAATGGAAGAGACGTCTTGGTATCCAAGGTTTTTATAGATCTATTCTTCCCTTTTAGGTATCTTTTATCATCTTTATTTATTTTTCTTTTTTTTAACTTCACGCTGTATCCCACATATAGCAGGGTAGGCAGAGGGAACCTGAGAACCTAGTGTTAAGACACCCCGTTCTCTTACAACAATTCCGTTCCCCACTTTCCGCCAAATTGAGGCATTGCGTGTTGAGTGGCGGAACTCAACGCCGCGCTTTGCCTTGTTACCAAACCCAGGAAATGAAAATACTAACATTTCCTGGAGTGGGAATCGAACCCACAACCTGTCGCGTTTTCAGCCGCACGTTGTGCCTCTGCGCCACGTCAGGTATTTTTATTTTATACACTATCAAATATCCTATACTATTTAATGTTATCGTTAAGGTTACCTATAAGAGATCACTAATATTGATAAGGTCGCCTTTGCATTGATATCCATAAAGGTGATCCTCTATAAGATATCGCGTAAAATATATTTTTGTTCTACTTGTTATTTTTTATTTCCTTGTAAAATGTTTTTTTATGAATGCAATATTTTTTTTATCTATCTATGTTTTATTAGCTTCGCCTGTATGTGTTTATTAATGGTAGAAAATGTTGTAATGCTACTTTACAATACTTTTTACCTACCTACCTAACTTCACGCTTTATCCCTAGCGAGGTAGTCGGAGAGATCGGAGCGCCAAACGCTACGGTCCCTTCATACCTCTTTCACCTCGTCCACAGTCAATAACCTCTTCATACATGCCCTCCGGTGGGTCCTCATGCTTTTTACGTGACCTTCCTCCAGATCATTGATACTGTGTTCTCGAAGGTCAACCGAGGTCTCTCCTTACCTCTCTTGCCGCTCACCTTTGCTTCATATATCTTTTTAAAAAAAATTGCACACGTGTCTGAATTCGATGACATTATAATATTTTTAAAGCATGAACCTGATGTCCTTGCCAACAACAACGACCAAGACATCGAGAAAATAATTTTAAATGAGTACCTTTTTTTTTGCTTTTTTTTATTATTTGTGATAAGAACATGTTCTGCTATCTGTGATAACCTAAGATTTTGCACAAGTTTTGTTTTTTGGTATGATAATTGGAAAAGAGTGATGGGGTCCCATTTAAATTTATTTGGGATCTGACGAGTAGTTTATGAGTTATACGTAATAATTGTACTTATTTAGTGCACTTAAACGTAAAAATATAATTACGCCTGTCGTGGCCCAGAGGCACAAGCGAGCGATTGTAAACGCGACAGGTTGTGGGTTGGATTCCCACTCCAGGAAATTTAAACTTTAGTATTTTCATTTCTTGGGTTTGGTAACAAGGCAAAGCGCGGCGTTGAGTTCCGCCACTCAATACGCAATGCCTTAATTCGGCGGAAAATGGGGAACGGAATTGTTGAAAGAGAATGGATGTCTTAACACTAGGTTCTCTGGTTCCCTCTGCCTACCCTGCTATATGCGGGTTACAGCGTGAAGTTAAAAAAAAATTAAAAAATATATAATTACTATACTTAAAAAAGATGTCCATTGATTTCAAATTTAAAGTTAATAAGTAACGTAACATTTTATTTTGAAATGAATTCAAGCCATAGCTTTTTGTTGGCTCTGCTGTAAAAAGTGTTATTTAGGTTTCTGGCACTTTTAGATTGAAGGAGTTATATTAAAGGATTTTTTGTATTCTTACGTCTTTATATGTAATACAAATTTATCCTCGGCGTTGAGTTCCGCCACTCAGCACTACAAGATCAAAATCATGATTTTTTTGATTAGGTCCTTATATTTCTAGATGGAAGGTGCGATACTTGTATGTACCTACTTTCATATATGGAGGTGTAGGTAACAATACCAGTGTCGCGAGTTCAATGGTTTTAATCCAATTCTAAAAGTGTCCAACGCACCTAAACAAGTTATGACTTTAAAAAACATGTTTTAATGTATTTTCTTATTATTAAATATTGTAATTGAATCCGGACACATGTTCAATTTTTTTATTTTTTCATAGATTAATTAAAAGATACATACGTATATACACACATAGCTTCACGCTGTATCCCGCATATAGCAGGCAGAAGGAACCTAGTGTTAAGCACTCCGTTCCCCACTTTCCATCGAATTGAGGCATTGCGTGCTGAGTGGCGGAACTTAACGCCGCGCTTTACCTTGTTATCAAACCCAGGAAATGAAAAAAGTCCATTTCCTAGAGTGGGAATTGAACCCACATACTGTCGCGTTTACAGTCGCACAATTATGCCTCTGCGCCACGACAGGCGTTAAAAGATAGATAATAAAAAGCATGAGGACCCCCCAGAGGGCAAGTATAGTAATAGGTTAATGACTGTGGACGAGGTTAATGACTGTGGACGAGGCGAAAGAAGTATGCAGGGACCGTAGTTTAACGCTCCGTTCTCTCTGACCCAGGGTGGTCAGAGAGAACGGAGCGTTAAACTACGGTTTACGGTCTCGTACGGGAAAAAACGGTGAATCAGTGAAAAGAAATAAAAAACTTGATTGATTTTTTCGTTTTATTTTTATAAACCAAACCTTACCGTTACCAATAACGAATACAAAAAGAAGAATTGTCTAATTTGTGCATTTGTCATTCCGAAGCTGTATACATATTTCAATGATTAATTTTATTAAGGAGTGGCCTCGTTCTTTAATTTCTAAACGAACATAAAAAAGCTGAGTGATTATTCACTAATGTTTTACATTTATACAGTAGCGAGGCGTCCATACAACTCGATTCCACCAGCTTGCCCAACTTGTACGTACTTGCATTGTGAGAAAGGAAAATATGGAGCTCGTAAAAACAAAGTCAAACAAGGGATGTGAGAGCTAAAAAGACCACAAAAAAAGGTCATCGCTAAAATTGTATAGTGAAATTACGAAATACCTTAACATCCTATACCGCTTTCCCTAAATATATCGGCTTCCTAAAAATTACCGACTTCCCTAAATATCAGCTTCCCTTAATTTACCGGCTTGCCTAACTAAAATTTTCACCCCTCGGCACTGTTTATATCACTAACTGCATTTCGCTAATTAAACTCAACCCAATATCGCCTGTCTCATTTTACTTGGCTAAAATAATTTGCTAATCTTTAGATATCGATGGTCACAATCGTTCTTGTCAGATTCTCTAGTGCATACATTTATACTGTGATTATTTTATTTATTTAATAAAAAATGTGTTAATAAAATAAACTATATAATAAATAAGGATTACCAGCGATATTTATTAATTTAATATAAATTCCCCAAATGTTGAAAGTAAACAAAAATATTCGTTCCAAATAAATTTGTATTTACCATAAAATGACGTTTCGCCTTAAGTGAAAGTGTTTTTTAAGCCGAGCTTCGCCATACACATTTACGTGATACACCATGAGTAGTCACCAATTCGTAACAAGGCAGAATATTGTTGTGCTGGTTACAAAATATTAAAAAAAGAACTGTCAAGATTTTAAAAAAATAATTGTGTGTTAATTTTAGAAATATATATTTAAGTGTTTTTAAATAAGTGACATATAATTATTAAAAATGAAATTACATTTATCTCCATTGATCCGTCAATATGCATTAGTAGTGACAGGTAAAGTTTTTTTTAATTAATATATATTTTATATGTGCAACCACATTATACATTGAACGTTGTCAATTTTAAATATTAGGGAAATAACAGTGTAAATATGACCAGGCGTTAATAAGTTGACAAATCGAAAATGTATACTTTTTTAAAGGCAAACATTTTTGAGTTTAAGGTTGGCCGTGAATATTTATTTATGTTTATTTAATTCGCTTGATTCTTTGACTTAGATAGACATTTACAAAATTATAATTAAAAATATATATATTAATTATTATTTCAAATATTATTATATTTTTAACACTTTTTCAGTTAAATATGTTTAATTCGCGTTTATATTTAATCATTTATTCACCTAAATTATATTTCAAAAGATATTGTATATGAATCGACTTACCAATCTATTCACGCCTGGTATGGATAAAATAAATGAATAAATAAAAAAGAAACAATATTTTTTTCTTAAAAAAGGATATATAAGCACTTGACTTTTAACGACAGATCGATTATAAAATAATAATTGATATTATATATATGATGACTTTACAATAGTAAAAAAAGTTATAAATATGTCAAATACATATTTTTTTATTAATAATAAGGAAAATAAGTACATATATAAAATTAGCAAGAAGCAATTTATTTATTACATACATACAGATGTACATACCACTTTATTCTTTGCTGTATCCGCATATAGCAGGGTAGGCAGAGGAACCTAGTGTTAAGACACCCCGTGCCCCACTTTCTGAAGAACATAGCCTCAATTCAGTTATATATAATATTTACATTGTAATAATAACATGCAATATGCAAATCGACTTATAACCTATTCTCTCGCCTAGCATGGATATAGAGTTTTTTAATTTTTTATTCATTACACTTGGCTTTTAAAGACAGATAAATAATTATTAATATTGTATGTAAGACTATTATAAGAGTAGTAAAAAAGTTTGGTGAAATATTTTTTATTAATCGACTTATAAATAAATAAAATAGGAGATTCTCAATTCAACTGTAGTTTTTTTATTATTTTTGTGTGTTACCGCATAACTTTTTAACGCCTGTCGTGGCGCAGAGTCACAAGCGTGCGACTGTAACGCGACAGGTAGTGAGTTCGATTCCCACTCCAGGAAATGGAATTTTCATATTCTGGGTTTGGTAACAAGGCAAAGCGCGGCGTTGAGTTCCGCCAATCAGCACGCAATGCCTCAATTCCACGGAAAGTGGGGAACGGAATGTCTTAACACTAGGTTAGGTAGGAAGAGGGCTTCCTACCCTATATATGCGGGATACAGCGTGAAGCTATGTATGTATGTATAACTTTTTACTGGGTGAACCAATACTGATGATTTTTTATATGACAGCTAAGATACTTCTGTTGTGGCCCCATTTAAGTACAGTTAAGATCTAAAGATTATTATTACAACATTTCTTCGTATTTATAATGAAGTACATACAGTATTACAATAACATACTAATATTTGCTCTTGCATATCTGTTTGTGAACTACTTAATACGGTTTTACTTACATAATCATTGAAGCTGTAAAAAGCTATCGTGGCGCAGTGGAATCAGTGTTTGACTGTAAGCACAATTCGTTGTGGGTTCGATTCCCACTCCAGGAAATGAAAATATTATAAAATATTTAGTATTTCCATTTTCTCGCTCTTATAACAAGGTAAAGCGCGGCGTTGAGTTTCGCCACTCAGCACGCAACTCCTCAATTCGGTGGAAAGTGGGGACGGAAATGTTAAAAGAGAACGGAGTATCTTAACATTAGGTTCTCAGGTTCTAGGCCTAGCCTGTATTGTTCCTATGTACGCGGATTGCAGCGTGAAGCTTAAACAAACAAAATGCTATATGCTAAATTATATATGCCTTTGTGGCGGAGTGGGACAGTGTTTGCCTGTAAACGTGATTGGTTCTGGGTTTGATGCCCACAGGGTAATTATTATTTTAAAATATTTTCATTTCCTCGCTGGTAAGATAAAGTTAGATGTTGAGTTACAACACGTACAACAGGCAAGGTCTCAAATTCCGACGGAAAATTTATTTATACCTGGAAGAGATCACTTGTAGTGATATGGTCGCCTTTGCATACTACGTTACGAAGTAGTCTTTTCGTACATGTGATTTTTTATTATTTGTTCTTTTTTCTTCTGTTGTTGATATTTATGCAAAATGTATTATTTCTTTTATGTATGCAATAAAGAGTTTATCTATCTATCTATCTGTAATCAAGATTTTACTAAGAAAAAAATTAACTTAAAAAAAATATATTACGAATAACTCAAAAACCAGTCGTCAGATCTTAACTAAATTTAGATGATCATATAAAAAAATAATACTTAATTAAAATTAGATCACCCAGTAAAAAGTTTTACGGTAATACACATAAAAAAATACAGTCGAATTGAGTCCTAATTTTTTGAAGTTGGTAAAACATGTTTCTCGACACTAGGTTCTTCTGATTACCATGCCATACGGGATAAAGCGAAGGTAAAAGCGTGCCTTAGCATTAGGACAAGGTTTACCTTCGAATCAACTAAAAAACTATAGACATTTAAATAACTGAATATTTCTCCTTGAATATAGCTATAACACTTGAATGAACGATTTATTAAATAAAAAAATCTATCAAAATCAGTTCATTTCCTTAAGAGATAGTAAATGTTATAACATTTATTGCGTTAGATATTGAACTCAAAATGTTTCAAGAAAAGTTAATTTTTTTAAGAATAAGATTTACGCAGAATTATAAAGGACTAGTGCCCCCGCTGACGCGTTAACAACGCGTTTTCTTTAGCAATGTATATAAACTTTATATAAACATGGATGTCAAACCGTGGTAGTGTGTGTAACATTTATTTTATTGATTTAACATACTTTTTATGCATTATTTAAAAAAAAATTAGCATTCTGCACTCCTTCTCTATATAAACTATAAGTGTGCCAAATTTCATGTTTCTCCGTCCGCGTAATTTTTGTAAAAAGGGGTACAAAGTTTTTGCTTCACGTATTTATATATAGATAACATGCTTCATATTTGTTGTATTTTTGTTTTAATCATCAATTTTTTATATCAAAACAATAATCAAAAGAAATATAAAAATTCTATTTATATTTCCTTCATAAAAAAAATCCTAATTATCACTTTAAAGAGCAGAAGTTATTTGCGAAGGTACCAGTGGCGAGGCGTCCATATGACATGGCACAATATTGTTTTTTGGAAAAAATTGGGAGTGACTATGTTAAAAAACAAGTATGAGACTTAAAAAAAAGAAAGGTCACCACGAAAATATGAAGCTTTATAAGAAGGTGGAGAAAGTGGTGAGAGTTAAAAAAAGGTTGTCAGGAAAATTTTGGGTGCTTTGCCTTGTCTGTAACCTTGTCTTGACTTGTGACCAGAATAAGGAAATGAAATACTAAATATTATTTAATATTTTCATTCCCTGGAATCGAACCTAAAACCGTTTACAGTCGCACGCTTGTGCCTCTGCGTCACAGGCCAGAATAATATTTTATATTCCTATTTCATAATAAATCAATTAGGTATAATGTAAAAATATGTAAGGAATTCTATTAGCTATGATTTTCTAGGAATTCTTTATTAAATAAATGTTTCATAACATTTCTTATCTATTTTTATTAATATTCATATAAATCTTGTAATTGTAACGCAATTAGGTATCTGGGTATAAGATGCTTCCATAAGCATCTTATAATATATATTTTTATATTTTTAGTTTCACACAGTATCCCACATATTGCTATATGCTACCCTGCTGGGTAGGCAGACGGAACCTGAGAACTTAGTGTTAAGACACATCGTTCCCCACTTTCCGCCGAATTGAGCCATTGCGTGCTGAGTGGCGGAACTCAACGCCGCGCTTTGCCTTGTTACCAAACCCAGGAAATGAAAAATTCCATTCTTGGAGTGGGAATCTAATCCACAACCTGTCGCGTTTACAGTCGCATTCTTGTGCCTCTGCGCCACGACAGGCTTTAGTGTATAATAAAAAAAAATATTTTCGCAAACGTGACTTCACCTAAGTATGTAACATTAAAGATATACAAAGTTAAAGATTCATGTTTCTTCCGTAGCTGCCGTATAAGGTCGAATTAATTTACCTGTTGAGTGCTCGCAATGGCGTCTTTCCGGTGATTCTACAAGAGTAAAAAAGTGACATATATGTCATACCTAGGAACTAACAAGACCTTAGGTGGTTGGAAAGTAGGCTATAGCATGAATAACTAGTAAATTTTACCTTAAAACACTAAAACAAGCTTTTATAGATAATCAAATAAATAAATATAATTTTAACAATAAAGAAAACCAATGTCAAAAAAAATGCACTAAAAAGTACATTTATTACGAATTACTCAATAACTTAATTTCAATAGGACAAGAGAAGCTCTAGTTATCATAAAAAAAAAGAATAATCATAATTATTACCCAGTAAAAACTTATGCGGTAATATATATAAAACAATGCAGTGGAAATGTGAACCTCCTCCTTTTTGTTAAGTCGGTTAAAAATGAACTTGCGACACGTCTACTCGGTACGCTGTCTGTCCACTACATGCATACATATAGCGTGAAGCTCCAAAAACAGTCACAAAAAGCAAATAGTAATCTATAAATAAATACGTGAAGCAAAAACTTTGAATCTCTTTTTACGAAAATTACGCGGACGGAGGAGCATGGAACTTGGCACACTTATAGTTTATATAGAGAAGGAGTGCAGAATGCTTATATTTTTTTAAAATAATGCATAAAAAGTAAATTAAATTATTAAAATAAATGTTACACACACTACCATGGTTTGCCATCCATGTTTACATAAAGTGACATATACGTCACTACGCAATGCGTTATTAACGCATTTACGGGGACACTAGTAAAAAGAATTTCACAAGGTTGTACGCAAAATTTAATATACTGACAATCGTTCCCCGAGAAGGAATCGAATCCGCAGTTGAGTCAACGTCCCACTGCGTAACGATGGTTTTTAACAATTTTCTTGTTAAAATTACGCAAATGGGGAACGGAAATGTTAAAAGAGAATGGAGTGTCTTAACACTAGGTTCTATGGTTCCCTCTGCCTACCCCTCTAAATGCGGGATACAGCGTGAAGTTAAAAAAAAAATTACGCAAAATGAACTGTAAGCTAAGTAAGTAAATATATGACTAAGTAAATGTAATTACGTCGTGTGTCGAGACTCGAGATATACGTTTAAATGCGCCGTGAAATGGGTTATAAAACATAACAATATATGAACAACTTTAATATATGTAGTCTATAGAATTTAATATATTATTAACTTTTTTTTTTAATGGATAACGGATGGCAAACGAGTAGAAGGACCACCTGATAGTAAGTGGTTACCTTTGCCCATGACCATCTACAACACCAGAGATGTTCTAGATGCGTTGCCAATCTAGAGGATACAGATGGAAGGGGAGGACAATGTAGTAGTCCCCTATCGGAACCACCACATTTTGGGGAAAGGATGGGTGGGAAATAGGATATATCTATCTATAATCGGAATTGGTTAGACATTGGTTCAAGTGACAAAGTGCGGCGTTGATTTCCGCTAAATAGCGATTTAATACTATATTTCATTATATTCTCCTTCTTTCTACTAAAATGTTTACATAAAAAAAACTTGGCATAGTTGTAAGTCCGATCGCCACTTGAAAAAAAAACATTTAAAAATACTTTAATTTCTCTGGTATCTTGTCTGTGCGGTGTTAAGTTCCGTGTCTGAAGATTCCATTTTGTCTAAACAGAACACAGAAACAGATTATGAAGAAAAATGTCATTTAATATCACGTTTTCGTTTTCGTGAACCCAAAAGAGATAAAATTAATTAAGATTTTAACATGAATACGGACTTGCACAAAAAATGAGTACAATTATTACGAATAACTCATAAAACTACTTATCAGAACTTAACTTATTTAAATGAGACCATATTAGATTGCACTAGCTATCAAATAGAAAAATAATCATCAAAATTGGTTCATCCAATAAAAATGTTTTGCGGTAACACAAAAAAAAACCT
Organism: Philaethria dido; assembly: GCA_033558755.1. Classification (NCBI taxonomy): domain Eukaryota; kingdom Metazoa; phylum Arthropoda; class Insecta; order Lepidoptera; family Nymphalidae; genus Philaethria; species Philaethria dido. The sequence goes on along the minus strand of JAKGSA010001018.1, from coordinate 117,030 downwards.
CCTCCTTTTCTGAATTTGGTTAAAATTGCATACATATGATGTAATTCTGACGAGTACTTTTTGCGGGCATTGGCTTGGAAACGTGTTCAAGGCAAACGTTAGGTTTGCGGTTTTGGCACGTAGTTACTGTACAATAACTAAATATGTTGAAAATACATTAATTGTCATTTTTTTGTCACTTATATTTCAAAAATATAGTGACTAAAAATTATATTATATTTCAAAAATTGCTTTTACAATTATCTATTAGACCGAAAAATTAGATATAGTAATTGCAAATTTGATTGGTTATGGGTTCGATTCCCACCTAGAGGAAATGTATATAAATTATTTTCTTTGATCCACTTATATAAGACAACGCCTGTCGTGGCGCAGAGGCACGAGCGTGCATCTGTCAACGCGGCAGGTCGTGGGTTCGATTCCCACTCCATGTAAAAGTTTAGTATTTTTATTTTCAATTAAAAAAAAACAAATAAAATACGTAAGCCTACACTTCAGTCCCTAGCACTACTCATAGCTTCTTTCCTTGTAACGCGTGCCCGTGCATTGCGTGGTGAGTGGCAGAACTCAACGCCGCACTTTCTCTTACCAGAGACTTTCTCTTAATTATGTATTTAGGTTGCGTAAATTTCGTAATAATTGGAAGGCAGTGGGACATCGATCGGTCGTGAGTTCCATTCTCACTCGTGGGAATGATTAAAATTTATTAATTATTTAAATTATTTTCAAGTCTCCGCTCTGGTAAGAGAAAGTGCGGCGTTGAGTTCCGCCACTCACGACGCAATGCACGGGCACGCGTTACAAGGAGAGAAGCTATGAGTAATGCTAGGGACTGAAGTGTAGGCTTACGTATTTTATTTGTTTTTTTTTTAAATTGAAAATGAAAATACTAAACTTTTACATGGAGTGGGAATCGAACTCACGACCTGCCGCGTTGACAGACGCACGCTCGTGCCTCTGCGCCACGATAGGCATTATCTTATATAAGTGGACCAAAGAAAATAATTTATATACATTTCCTCTAGGTGGGAATCGAACCCATAACCAATCAAATTTGCAAATAGACGCTTTCCCACTGCGTCATAGCGTCAATAACAAATAATAAATTTAAATGCTTTGTAATAACAATTATCAATTACTTATTATGTCCTCGACAGGTTTAATTGGAGTAATATTGTGAAAATATTCATTATGATTATAATTACTGTTAAATAATGAGTTTTCAATTTGCAAGGAATGTTTTTTTCTAATTCAATTTAATTTTAAGCGATATTTTATTTGAAAATTTGTATCTACTGGGTTTTTTATATTTATTTGATTACTAGTTATAACCCGCGGCTGCGCTCGCGTGGTCAATGCCAGTCCGTACTACATACTATAGTGTATATTGCATGTATGCGTTAATTTGAAAGCTTTGAAGTAACTAGATTTTTAACTTTTTTGCCAAATTATCATGTCTGCCAAATATATATATAATTATTTAAACTAGAGTCCCTGTTGACGCGTTAACAACGCGTTGTCTTTAGCAATATATGTATATGTCACTTTATATAAACAGAGATGTCAAACCATGGTAGTGTGTGTAACATTTATTTTATTAATTTAATATATATTTTATGCATTATTTAAAAAAAAAATAACATTCTGCATTCCTTCGCTATATAAGCTATAAGTGTGCCAAGTTTTATGCTCTTCCGAACCCGTAACTTTCGTCAAACGGGGAACAAATTTTTTGCTTCGCATATTAATATATAGATAAGGTAGGTACATAATTGATATTTTTGTTTTTATTTTTAACTTCACGCTGTATCCCGCATATAGCAGAGTAGGCAGAGGGAATCTGAGAACCTACTGTTAAGACACTCCGTTCTCTTTCAACAAATCCGTTCCCCACTTTCGGCCAGATTGAGGCATTGCGTGCTGAGGGGGCGGAACTCAACGCCGCGCTTTGCCTTGTTGCCAAATAATATTATTGTATTGGAAATCAAATTTGGCTTGGAAAATAAGTTCTTTACAAAGATACTAGATAACATGCAAAATTATATAAAAGCGTTATCAAATCCAATACATGCGTAAAGATAAAAAAAAACGAATCATAAAATGAGTATCCATTACCAGTTTAGTTATCATTAATGATCAACAGATATTACCTAATCAGTGGTAACAGGTTTCGTAAATTACTTATAATAATATATATGTAACATGATATACCTTTACAAATCCAGTTTTGTTGTTGCCACTGTACACTTATTAATTACTAGCTTTCCGCCCGCGGCTTCGCCCGCGTGGAATTCGGTTATATCGCGCAACGTGGTAAGGAGTAGCCTATAGTCTTTCCCAAGGTCTAGACTATTTGTCAAAATTGGTTTAGTGGTTTAGGTGTGAAAATTGTCAACAGTTGAACAATTTTACATGATTTTATGTTTGACAATAAGGAACTTCTATAAAAACTTTCATCCCTTATTTTGTCCCCTTCTACCATTTTATTCGCGATAGAAAGTATTCTATGTCCTTTCCCAAGTAAAGTTTTATCTTCCTACCGAATTTCATCAAAATCGGTTCAGTGGTTTAGGCGTGAAAGCGTAACTTTACGTATATCTGTACCTATATACGAATACATACATACTTCTGTCGGTTTGTCTGTCTACCTATACAAAACTCTAGAGGTAGGAGGAGACCTCAGTTGACCTTGGAGAACACAGTATCAATGATATTTGAGGATTTTTTGTGACATATACAATACATTGATAGACAACGTGTTGTTAACGCGTCAACGGGAACTCTAGTGCTTATAAAAACGTGTTAAAAATTGAATAAAAATTACCATAAAGTACCTAAAACCTGAACCTATTAAATAAACTAGAAACACTTTACTGTTAATTGAACCGGAAATTGTATTTTTATGACAAAATTGTAAATGGAGATTGTAATAACAAATCTGTTATATGAATATTCATTAACTTTTATCGACTCAGAGAGGTCATAGTGGCGTATGACTGTAAACGCGACGCGACTGGTTCTGGGTTCGTTCCCTACGTAAATGAATATTTTTGCTTCTTTTTTATCTTCAAGCTGTATCCCGCATATAGCAGGGTATGCAGAGGGAACCTGAGAATCTAGTGCTCAGACACTCCACTTTCTTTTAACATTTCCGTTCTCCACTTTCCGCTGGATTGAGACATTGCGTGCTAAGTGGCGGAATTCAACGCCGCGCTTGAAACGATTATTCGCATTTCACCGCTCTGGTAAGATAAAAAGCGTTAAGATCTGTCACTCAACATCCAATCTCAGTCTCAGTCCTTTTTTTAGAGTGGATAACGGAGAAGGAAGTGTCAAGGCACTAAATTACACTGTTTTGCGTAAAAAAGTATGAAGCTGCAAAAAAAAAAGAATATCTACTCAACAACAATCTATATGAATATTCATATACATTTATTATCAAAATAGCATGTTTTGCTAAATGGTTTTTTTTTTATATAAAAAAAACCAAAGTGATCTAGTTTCGTCAATAGTAGGTACTATAAATTATATTAATGGAGATTTTATACCAATATTAAGTATAATATATTTTTAATAATACAGGTAGTATAATGAAGTATAATAACGTAGAAGTGTATAATTATATCATTAAAAACAGTACAAATATAAAACATACATACATACATACATAGCTTCACACTGTATCCCGCATATAGCAGGGTAGGCAGAGGAAATCTAGTGCTAAGACACTCCGTTCCCCACTTTCCGTCGAACTGAGGCATTGCGTACTGAGTGGCGGAACTCAACGCCGCGCTTTGTCTTGTTACCAAACCCAGGAAATGAAAAATTCCATTCCCTGGAGTGGGAATCGAACCCACAACTTGTCGCGTTTACAGTCGCACTATGGTGGGTTATGTGGGACTCCCATGCCGGTAGATATAGGTATAGGTATAGGTACCGGTATAACCACTAAAGCCTCACGGTGCTTCGTTTTGACTGCTACTAGCTGAGGCCACGAGAACTGCCCCAATGTTCCGTGAACCATGGCGAAACTCCATACTTTCTCCGCTATATGGAATTATAATCTCTAATTCTATAATAATATGCAATATATTAGCCGCTTCACACTTTTTACGCATAGAAAAGTAGCCAGAGAGATCGTAGTATAGAAACTCTGCAATCCGTTATCCTCTTTTGCCCGAATTCGGCATTAATAGAATTTTCAGAAAATTTCCAGCATGTTTATGCAAGTTAGGTCTACCTCTCTCTAGAGAGGAGCTTGGACACTTAGGCGTGTCTTAGTACATATTTTAAAGGGGCCCCTTAATCCTACGGTTGGGTCGGAAACCCCGGGCAATGCTGTGAGCCCCTCTTTTTGCAAGGAGATGGGACAAGCATTCATAAGATGAATCCGTAGAAGGCTTCCTAGTCTTCTTCTAACTTTTTTTCTTCCTAACTTATTTCCTAGAAAGTTCTTGTTTATTCCTAACTATCACTCCATGTAAATATACTATATTGACGTTAGCTTTACGGAAGTAAATCACTTTTATTGATGAATTTTATCTTAAGATAATACTTCAGATAACTTAAATGTCGTAAATGATAACAATTTTAAAATAAGATTAAAACAGTATAGATATGTTAATTACGCATTATACTGAACTACTTAGATAATTGTTATGAAATAAAGAATCCTGTCTGTCGTGGCGCAGAGGCACTGTAAACGCGACTGGTTGTGGATTCGATTCCCATTCCAGGAAATAAAATATTAAATATTTATAATAATTAATATTTAGTATTATCATTTTCGTTGAGTTCCGTCACTCAGCACGAAATGCCTCAATCCGGTGGAAAGTGGGGAACGGAAATGTTAAAAGAGAGCAGAGTGTTTTAATACTAGGTTCTCAGGTTCCCTCTGCCTACCCTGCTATATGCGGGATACAGCGTGAAATTATAAAAGAAAATTAAATAGCAAAAACTTTGAACCCCTTTTTACGAAATTATGCGGACGGATTAGCACGAAACTTGGCACACTTATAATTTATATAGCGAAGGAGTGCACAATGATAGTATCTTTTTAAAATGATACATAAAAAATATTTTAAATTAATAAAATAAATGTTACACACACTACCATGGTTTGACATCCATGTTTATACAAAGTGACATATATACGTTGTTATTATACGTTAGGACGCGTTATTAACGCGTCGACGGGGACACTAGTAAATTATGACTAAAAGGAAACTATACACAATCTCACTCTTTCGTATGTTAAATCCTAAAGACGTATATGTTTTTCTCTTTTTAGTGTCGCTTTTTCGTTACGCAGTGTTTCAAATTTACGATTATAAAGAAGTATAATTAATAATATAATAAATAATTAAGACTAATTAAGATTTTAGCAAGAAAATAAATTAACGGTTACAAGTAAAATGCACCAGAAATCGTTACTATATTTCGTTTTTACACTAGTAAAATTATTACGAATAACTCAAAAACTACTATTCAGATCTTAACTAAATTTACATGAGACCACATGAGATGCACTAGCTATCATATTAAAAAGAATGCTGAAGTAGAAAGAAAGTAACACACATAAAATAATATCGTGATATTGATAATCTCCCCTTAGCTTTCAAGTCGGTTAGAAATATATATTTATCGATTCGATATCGATTATCGATTCTCATTCCAGAAAATGAAAATTGTAAATAATATTTAGTATTTTTATTTCCTGGGTCTGGTAATAAGGCAAAGCGCGGCGTTGAGTTCCACGCAATGCCTCAATCCGGCGGAAATTGGGGAACGGAATTGTTAAAAGAGAATGGAGTGTCTTAACAGGTTCCCAGGTTCCCTTTGCCTACCCTGCTATATGCGGGGTAGCGTGAAGCTAAAAAAACATAAAAAATATTCAATTTTTCTTTTATTTTCAGTTAACTTAGCTGTCCTCACAAGTGGTGCAAGTTTATCTTGGTCTTCACCTTCGCTTGTAAAACTACGAAATGCTACAGAGACGCCCTTAGCAAGACCAATTACTGAGGATGAGGGCTCCTGGATAGTATCTGGGGGGTACTTAGTTGGGGTGTTTAGTAAGTTTTATAATATTTTAAATAAAAAAAATTTTTCTATTTCTTATTTGAATATAAATTTGGTAAAAGTTGGTAAAGGGCAAAGCGCGACGTTGAGTTCCGCCACTCAGCAAGTAATGTCTCAATTTGGCGGAAAGTGGGGAACGTAATTGTTGAAAGAGAATGAAGTGTCTTAACACTAGGTTCTCAGGATCCCTATGTTATCGTGTTCATAGTTAGACTCTGTCTCACTGCGTCACAATGCAATCACCTCTAACGGAAATCGATATTTGCATCGAAATAAAATGTTGTTAATTGACTTGAATTGATGTAATGAAACATTCTCTGAATTGGTAAATGAAACTATTAAAAGAAAGTTGTTAAGAAGTCATCGTGGCGCAGTGGGGCAGCGTCTAATTGGAAGCACGAGTGATTTTGGATTCAATTCCTACAAGAGGAAATAATTATATATACCTAAATTGTTTCCATTTCTCTGGTTTCCTAGCACAAAGCGCGGCGTTAGGTTGCGCCATTCAACAGGTACTATCTTGATTTCGGAAACTGATCAATATAGTGTCTAAAAGCTAGATTCTCAGACTAGAGAAGTCTGTGAATGTGGAGGAAATATGAATATGCAAGAAATTCTAGAATTACATATAAATAAATATGAACAATGAATTTTTTATCATATCTTTTGTCATTTTTTATTAGGTTAGTGATTTTTAACCTTTCAAGTTTAATAAAGTTGTTTGGTATATTAGAATTTTAAATAAGTTATTATCATAATTAATAAATACTTTAAAATTAAATTTATAGAAACATTAATATTATAAAAACTCCTGTTTTTCTGATTCTTTTAGATAAAGATTATTTATATATTAATAATATTGTAAATATATGTATGTATGTAGAATCTGTTCCAAGAAAAAGACTATTACGAGCAAAATTAACTATCTAATAAAATATTGAAATAAAACAATGTTAAATGAAACTATTTTAACCGGATTAATCGCGTATGTTTTAGTATTCGGAAATACATACATACATACATACTCGTACATACGTAGCTTCACGCTGTATCCCGCATATAGCAGGGTAGGCAGAGGGAGCCTAGTGTTAAGACACTCCGTTCCCCACTTTCCGCCGAAATGAGGCATTGCGTGCTGAGTGGCGTAACTCAACGCCTCGCTTTGCTCTGTTACCAAACCTAGGAAATGAAAAATCAATTTCTTGAAGTGGGAATCGAACCCACAACCTGTCGCGTTTACTCGTACAGTCGCACGCTTGTGCCTCTGCGCCACGACAGGCGTTATTACATTATGATAAATAACGATTCATGCACTTCTCCTCCATATAAACTTTACCTGTGCCAAATTTTATACTCTTCCGTCCTCACAATTGTCGTAAAAAGGGGTACAAAGTTTACCTTTAAGTATACCTTCACGTATTAATATAATGATGATTACAATTTCAGCTAACATTATAGGAGGCATGTTCATAGACATAATAGGAAGAAAGAACTGTGTTCTCCTTGCGACGGTACCAAAACTACTTATGGCAATAATATTAATATTTGCGAACGAAGTATGGATATTTATACTATGCAGGACGATTATGACTGTGGCTGATGCCTTCGTGTTGGCTGTTGTACCGATTTACGCGTCTGAGATTGCTAGTGTAAGTATTTAGGTACTAGAGGATAAGTTCTTTTCAACGACTGTCGTGGCGCAGAGGCACAAGCGTGCGACTGTAAACGCGACAGGTTGTGGGTTCGATTCCCACTGCAGGAAATGTAAAATTTAGTATTTTCATTTCTTGGGTTTGGTAACAAGGCAAAGCGCAGCGTTGAGTTCCACTCAATACGCAATGCCTCAATTCGGCGGAAAGTGGGGAACGGAATTGTTGTAAGAGGACGGAGTGTCTTAATACTAGGTTCTCAGGTTCCCTCTGCTTAACCTGCTATATGCGGGATACAGCGTGAAATTAAGGAACAAAAGTATAAGTTGTATAATTTGCGTTGCTAAGCAACGTGTGTGTTATTATATTATAAAGCGTATCATGTAAAAATTAAACCTTATTATTTTATTGTTATTATTATATTTGTTAGTATAAGAAAAAAGTGACAGATTATGTACAAAATTTTTACAATAACCAACTTAGCTCATTTGATAAGCCCAGAAATTACTACTATACCGGATGTCTTTATAAAAGTCTTGAATTGAATAATCACGGGACAATATTAGCTCTTTACTATATAGACCATTGACAGACCAGTAAAGTGCCTCTAGCTAAACTGTATGTTTTGAACGGGTTTCCTTATTATTATTCAAATTTATTTCTTCACGCTCCTTCTAATGTTTGAGTGTAACCATAGTGGTTTCACTTTCTGCTTTCTTCTTGTTTCACGTGCTTTGTTTACTTAGAGAGACTGAATCTATAATCATAAATTTGTTTAACTTCAAATGCACAATCAAATTGTCCAAAAATCTTTTGTAACATTCATTTGATTGTTGAAAATTATTATTTATTATGAATTTGAAAATCTAAAAAAAAATTAAAATAACAATATGAAATTGAAGGCATACCGCGGCGTTGAGTTCCGCCACTCAGCACGCAATGAATTCGGCGGAAAGTGGGAAACGGAAATGCTAAACATGTTGAGAACAGAGTGCCTTAACACTAGGTTCTTGTGTTCCTTCTGCCTACCCTGCTGTGTGCGGGATACAGCATGAAGCTACACAAAAAAAAAACTTTATGGAAGTATTCCCAGCTATACGAGTATATTAATATATTATATACATATATTATGCCATAAAAAGATGCTTTGTCCATATATTTCATAGTTCTCCTTTTAGTTCTACATCAGATATTTTTTAAGATGGACTTTATTGGAAATAAAAACGAAAAGGAAACGAAAGAAAGATGTACGAGAATAAAAAAATACCAAATTTTGCCTTATACAAAGCATTTTAAATGATTTTATCTATTTTTCAGAAAGAACATCGTGGCTCTCTAGGCACGTTCCTTCAGCTGTTCTCCTCTATCGGCATATTGTTTACACTCGCCGTTGGTCCCTTCTTATCATATAAGGATTTTAGCATTGTGTTTGCTGGTGTTATAGCTCTCTTCACGTTTCCACTGTTGGTTTTGCCTGACACGCCTTTTCATATATTTTCAAAAGGTAAAAAAATATTTATTGCTTACATTAGATAATTTTTTTTATAATATATTTTTTTAATTTTCAAAACAATATGATAAACTTAAATAGAAACTTAAAATTGTAATTGTAATTTCAAAAACACTGGCTTAGCTTCATAGTAAGCTATATTTTAGATTTCAATATAAATTAAATATTCTAAGAAAAACAACCTAGAAGATACCGGCACATGTCAAAACCATATTTTCCAATATTCCAGGTCGTGTAGACGAAGCCATGAGAGTACTAACAATGATTCGAGGCTCAGAAATAATAGCAAAACAAGAACTAGAAGAATATAAAGCAGCGAGCACAAAAACAGAAGAGAAAGTCGACAAACTAGCTTTACTTAAAAACAAAAAGTTTTTAAAAGGACTGTTTCTAGGCATCGTTGTATGTGCAGGAAGTCAGTTGATTGGCTCCAATGCTATCAATTTTTACCTACAAACTATTTTAGAATCATCCAAGACAAGTGTGCCTTCGGAAATAGCGTCTGTTATTATGGGTGGAATACAACTTTTGGCGGCCTTTTGTACGACGTTGATCATGAATTCGTTTGGTAGAAGACCTATACTGTTGACTTCTCTTAGTGGATACTTCGTTGGGATGGTGAGTGTTGAATTTTATTTGATTTATATGTAAATACTAATTATTTATACGTATATAGGAACTAAAATTACTGGTAGAACTTACAGTTCCACGGGAAACAAATATTATTTCTAAATATATTATGTATATATATTATAAATAAAAATAAAATAAAATATATTATATTATATATAAAATACCATTATTTTAAGTTAAACAAGTACTTCGAACTTATCAATGACCTGACTAGGAATAGCGAAACGCGATAACAATGAAATTGGTTTCAGAATTTATTTATTTCTCATAAAGAATTTACAATTCACGTACTGAGAAAACAATAGTAGCCGCCGTCCAGCGTATCTGATAAACATATTCACACATACACATACAATATTTAGGTAATACAGAAAAAAAAAAAACAAAACTACATCAAGAACAATCCATAAGCACAGTTATCAACAATTAGTAGTAGTGGGTAGTTTCTTATTTCATCGAAGTGAATAGAAAAGGATATTGCAACAGCTCAAAAACACGTTCATCGTACAATACGCATAGAAAATACAAAGCCGAGTTCAATAATGGTTATTAATATTATTTTTGTGTTGAATTAAGTTTTTTTTTTTGTACACAATCACTCAACAATTAAATGTTCTTCAGTATTACTATATATAATCTCTATTTATTATGAATCTCTTTTAATATGTGTATTTTAAGTAATTTTTTGTATAAAGTTAAAGAATTAATTTCTTTAATATCTTTCGGTAAAGAATTATAAAGATTTCCTTCATACATTATATTCGCCCTTCCATATTTAGTTCTAGGTGTTCGTAGCCAGATGTTTAATTTTTTTTTTTAATTTTTGTTTAAATGCAATCTCTCTATAATTTACTACGCCTCGGTCTATTTAGAACTATTTTCAGCCAATTTCTAGCACATATTTCGAGGGCGTATTAGTAGGATCGTTACATAACGTTTCATAATGTAGCTGTAAATATTATATAACATACTAAATCAAATCTAATTTTAGACGACACATTTTTCACGCATATTTAGAAATAGTCGCATTCCTAACTAAAATAGAAGTTCCTCGACCGTTATCTGTTATATATTTGAAAATTTAAATAATTACCATTTGAATACTTTGTGTTATAATCAAGCCAAAACATATTTTCTATAAATATATTTTTAATTTATGTAAGTCTTTGTCCTGTGTTTAATTAAACAAAGCCTCTATAGGCGTAGCGTAATGGATTCCATTTGTTAGTTTTTTCTGCTAATCATTACTATGAATGGTGAATACAATTCATGAAGTGCATTGACTTCAAGTGTTTTATATATTAAAGATTTTCTTTTTTCTTTTTTTTTTAACTTCACGCTGTATCGCGCAATAGCGGGGTAGGCAGAGGGAACCAGAGAACCTAGTGTTAAGACACTCCATTCTCTTTCAACATTTCCGTTCCCCACTTTCCGCCAAATTGAGGCATTACGTGTTGAGTGGCGCAACTCAAGGCCGCGCTTTGCCTTGTTACCAAACCCAAGAAATCAAAATACTAAATTTTACATTTCCTGGAGTGGGAATCGAACCCACAACCGGTCGCGTTTACAGTCGCACCCTTATGCCTCTGTGTCACGACAAGCGTTATTTTAAAGATACATTACATAATTGGTGTAAATTTATTTTGAAATTTAAATATCAATACATTGAAGGCAATGCACTTTATGAAGTCAATACACTTCCTCAATTGTTTTAATATTATTATGATTTGCAATTAAATTGAAGATAGTTTTAAAACAATCAATTGATGAAGTGACATTGACTTCAAGATTTTTGATATTTAAATATACTAAATATTTATTTATATTTACTATGAAATTTAAATATCAATAAATTTGAAGTCAATGCGATTCTTGAAAACCGTGCACTTCATGAAGTCAATAAACTTCCTCAATTGTTTTAATATTATTGTAATTTGGAATAAAGTTGAATATAATTTAAAAGTAATTAATAACATTGTGTTCAAGATTTTATAATGTTTAAATATTCTAAATATTTATTTATATTTACTTTGACATTTAAACATCAATACACGTGAAGTCCATGCGATTTTTGAAGTCAATACACTTCATCAATTGTTTTAATATTATGGTGATTTACAATCAATTTGAATATAGTTTTAAGAATATTAATTAATGAAGTGTTTTGATATTTAAATATTTTAAAGAATTTATTTATACTTACTCTGAAATTTACATATCAATACACGTGAAGTCAATGAGCTTCTTAAATTCAATACTTCTTGAAGTCAATACACTTCCTCAATGGTTTAATATTATTATGATTGATATAATCAGCAAATTAAAATGCACAGGTGTTACAATAATGGATTTATTTTTAACCAAAAATTGTCATTATGTAACAAATTTTTGTTATTCTTTTAAGCTTTGTATTCTTTTAGTATTATGTTTCTCCTGATTGTTCTTTGTTATTTAATTGTATTATTAATATTTGTTATTTTATTTGAGACAATTGTTATTGCAATTTGAGCAGCGTTTGACTGTAAACTTGATTGGTTGTGGATTCGACTCCCATTCAGGGGAATGATTATAATATTATTACTTTTTTTTTAGTTTGATTACCTATAAAGGTCTAATTTTTAGTATTTTAAAACTATATATTATTTTTTAATAATACTTTAAACCACTAAACCAAATACACAATCTAACACGTGTTTAACATACATGATACATCTTTATTTCTTCGTTCTGCTAATACAAATTGCAGCATTATACCTAATTGGCGAATTTTTTTTTAACTTAACTCTGTATCCCGCATATAGCAAGGTAGGCAGAGGGAACCTGAGAACCTAGTGTTAAGATACTCCATTCTCTTTCAACAATTCCGTTCCCCACTTTCCGCCAGATTGAGGCATTGCGTGTTGAGTGGCGGAACTCAACGCCGCGCTTTGCCTTGCTACCAAACCCAGAAAATGAAAATACTTCATTTCCTGGAGTGGGAATCGTACCCACAACCTGTCGCGTTTACAGCCGCACGCTTCTGCCTCTGCGCCACGACAGGCATTAATTAGGAATAAGCGAAAATTAGGATGTAATATTAAAAAATCGAACAGTAAGAGGTGAACGGAATGTTAGGGGTGAACTCTTGGTTCTCTTTGCTATGTCGGATACAGCGTGAAATAGCTTTTTTGCTATTAAGAAATTAAAATACAAATATATCACAAAAATAGATTTATTTTTGACTAAAAAGTAATTGTTTACTTTGTATAGTTTTAACATTATTATTTATCGCCTGTCGTGGCGCAGAGGCACAAGCGTGCGACTGTAAACGCGACAGGTTAAGGGTTCGATTCCCACTCCAGGAAATGTAATGTTCCTTTTGGTAATAAGGCAAAGCGTGCAGTTGAGTTCCGCCACTCAGCACGCAATGCCTCAATCGGCGGAAAGTGGGGAACGGTTTGTCTTAACACTAGGTTCCCTCTGCCTACCCTGCTATATGCGGGATACAGCGTGAAGTTATGTATGTGTGTGTGTGTGTATGTATTATTATTTATTTTCTATGTTATTTAGTTGTAATATTCATATTTCTTTTATGTTCTTTTCAGTTGGGTCTCGGCACGTTCTTCACGATAAGCGCAGGAGATGGTTACGTCATAGAGGGTTTTATGAACTACTTGCCGATTATATCGTTGATTCTAGTCATATTTTGTTTTAGTGCTGGTAAGTTTAGTTTTTTTTTAATATTTGACTAAAATAATTAAATTATTTAGTTGATTATTTAATTAAAAGCAAATTGAAGGGAATTTTGGACATTTGTAAGTGCTTGTGAGAGTCATATGAATGAACTTTCTCCTGTGAGGGGACGAGGTTAGAATACAATTCCCCTCTGCCGCTGGGTAGCGTACCGTAAGAGGCGGGTATCTATGGAATACAGAAAGATAAATTAACCTTAAAATATAGCTCTAAGCGATTATTAACCTTTACCAATGATTATTAAATCTTATAATTATTTTATTGGCAACATCCTGTTTCTAAATTTAGATGAATTTATATGTCAAATTGTGTATTGCTTAAACTTTAATGAAAGGGTACATCCAGATGGCCAAACAAGGTTATTCAAACAGTCGTGATGGTTTAAAATGTAACATGCTTTAGATATGTACAATCTTTTTAGAAGTTAAGTCTAACAGATAATAATAAAAAAGAACTTATACTGCCATCTGTTTTTACTTATATAAACTAATTTTGTTAATGCCATTCATCCAGTAAATAAAAATTATGTCATTCTTTTCCCTCATAGAAAACGTGATGATTATATTTATATATTTTATTAGATTTAATTATGATTTCAATTCACTTCTCTTTAAACATATTGAGTGAGAATCGAACTCCCACTACAAGCAGTGTTCGCAAGCCGAGGTTCGGCCTCGCAGGAGGCGCCCCTGTGACACTGCAGTTCTAAGTTGATGGTCCTCCTCCCGAGGAGGCCAAGCCAGGGTCAGAGCTCTTCAAGCTCGGCCCCCCCCACAAAACCCGGTGACGCTGTCGAGGCCAATAGGGCCAACAGCATACTACACAGTCGAAAAAAAAAAAAAAAAAAAAAAATAAGAACTCCCAATCATTACGTATACACTACCAACATTCCAATGCCTAAGAACTATTTGCTTTTGATAGTTTCAAAGTGTTCATCACACACTTAGGAATCGAAAAACTTTGGAAAAATGTATAAAAAAATTACGGTTAATATAATAAAATTTTAATAATAGATATTTTTTTGATGAAAGCTTTTTTCTTTCAAATGTTTTTTATTTCCTAAGTAACTTAAAAATTATTAAATAAATAAATAGTATGAAACGATTATCTATATATTAATACGTGAAGCAAAAACTTTTTACGAAAGTACGCGGATGGAGGAGCATGAAACTTGGCATACTTATAGCTTAAATAGCGAAGGTGTGCAGAATGATAATATCTTTTTAAAATAATGCCTAAAAATATACAAATTAATAAAATAAATTTTACACACACTACCATGGTTTGACATTCATGTTTATATAAAGTGACATATACGTTGCTAAGCAACGCGCTATCAGCGCGTCATCACTAATTGAAATTTATCAACAGGTATCGGAAGTCTATTATGGGTGGTAGCATCAGAGCTCTTCGAAGGACCTTCTCGCGCGATAGGAATAACAACCAGCATAACATCAGCCACTGCATTAATATTTTTTACAACAAAATACTTCGCAGCAATGACTACAGCGTTAGGACCGGCATCGACTTACTGGTTCTTCTCTGCCATGTGTGCTTTAGTCATAGTGACTATAGCAATATTCTTACCGGAAACGAAAGGCAAAACTTTCAGTGAAATTCAAAAAGCTCTGGGCAATGATATTGAAATTCATGAACAGAATTTAGAACATAAGACTAGTGTATGATTTTTAGCTTAGTTTTTTTAGTATGGATAATAGCCTGCAGGTTTCAGGAAATTGACTGTCTGAAAGTATTTTTTTGTGTGTTTCTTCTATAGGATATTTATGACTATGTTTCTATATGATACTTGTGACTTTTTTGTGTGTTTGTATGTGTATACTTAGATTTTGACTATTTTTCAGTATATATAGTCGTGAAGTTGACTAAGTATGATGTTTGACTTAGAATAATTACTTAATCCTTACTATATATATATAATATCATAAATGCGAAAGCAACTCTGTCTGTCTGCCTGTTACGCTTACACGCCTAAACCACTGAACCGATTTTGATGAAATTCGGTATGAAAACTGGACTTGGGAAAGCACATAGGATACTTTTTATCATGAAAAAAAGGGTAGAAGGGGTTGAAATAGGGGATGAAAGCTTGTATGGAAGTTCCTTGTTGTCTAACATAAAATCGTCTAAGATTGTTCAACTGTTTACAACTTTCATATCTAACCAATTTTGACAATGTCGCGCGATATATCCGAATTCCACGCGGGCGAAGCCGAGGGCGGAATGCTAGTAAGCAATATAGCCGTTTCATATATGTATTTTAGTTTAAAGTAAATTTATTTGGATTCAAATTTTGCAGGAAAGACAGAGGGAATATATTGTAAATACCCTCTTTCTATTTTCTTAATGTTTTCTATAAGCCGTCAAATTTTTTAAGGCTTTGCGTGTTGTAACATATGCTGGGAAATGAAAAGTTAACATATCATATCTCCCAGTGGGAATTGAATCTACAACCACAGCACTAACAGCCAGATGATTTTATCCATACATGCCATACTATATATTAAAATAATTTTATTCTTTATTGTTTATTTAAATTCATACAATAAGCTACATTAAACGAATACGCAATACATACATACATAGCTTCACGCTGTATCCCGCATATAGCAGGGTAACGCCTTTCGTGGCGCAGAGGCAGCGTGCGACTGTAAACGCGACAGGTTGTGGGTTCCGTTCCCACTCCAGGATTTCCTGGAACAGAATTCAAAATCCATTTGGATTTTTTCATTTCTTGGGTTTGGTAACAAGATAAAGCGCGGCCTTTAGTTCCACCACTCAGCACGCAATGCCTCAAGTCGGCGGAAAGTGGGGAACGGAGTGTCTTAACACTAGGTTCCCTCTACCTACCCTGCTATATGCGGGATACAGCGTGAAGCTATGTATGTATTTGCAATGTTTTTTGTATTCAATAATTCGATACTTCTTGTATGAATTGTAGTATGCTACAAAGACAATACAACTTATATGGGAGGTATCGAGTTTTAGTGCTAACGAAATTAGAAAATCAGTATTAAGTAATTAAGGTTATATTCATTAAGGTAATATTTCATATTAAAAGAAGTTATATATCTTAAAAAAATAATTTATAGATAAAAAAAATAAAAAACACGCTTTTATGAAAAATTAACTAAAAATGTATCTTTATATAAATACGTGAAGGAAAAACTTTGGATCCTTTGTGGACGTGGACGGAAGAGAATGAAACTTGGCACACTTATAGTTTATATATGAAGGAGTGCAGAATGCTAACTTTTTTAATTAAATAATGCATAAAAAGTATGTCAAATTAACAAAATAAATGCTACACACACTACCATGGTTTGACATCCATGTTTATATAAAGTGACATATACATTTACATGCAAAAGACAACGCGTTGCTAACGCGTGAACGGGGTCACTAGTTTTATTTAATAGCACGGAGTGCATAATTGCGTGTAATCACTTAAAAAGTAGTGCTTTTAAAAATATCTATATTTTTACTTTTTAGTTATTTCTTCATAAAAGCATGTTTTTTACTTTTATTTATTTTTTCAAATATTTTTTCATTGTTATCGGTTGTTGATAAGAAAAAAATCAATTTGTTCCGACGTTAAGTCTGTTAAAATCACGTTCAAAAATTAAAATATTTAAAAAAAACAACATACTTAAATATATTTGTAAAAGTTTAGTATTTTCATTTCCTGGGTATTTCATTTCCAAGGCAAAGCCCGCGCGTTGACTTCTGCCACTCAGCACGCAATAAGGCATTCGGCGGAAAGGGAGGAACGGAGTGTCTTAACACTAGGTTCTCTGATTCCCTCTGCCTACCCTGCTATATGCGTACAGCGTGAAGCTAAAAAAATATTTATTAGTAATTTTAAGATAGTTTTATTAGCTTCATATGTATCTATCAATAAGAAAAACTTGTAATGCTATTTTAACTAACTTCTTGCCATCTTATTTTTAAAAAAATGCTCGCGTGTCCGGATGCAACGAAAGTACAATATTTTTGTAGCATCTACTTCATGTATTTGATATTTCAAGGTGTTAATCACACATTTAGGATCCAAAAAATATTTTTAGATGACGTATGAAAATTTGAACTCAGGGAAACTCAAACCCGCGCCTTTTGGAAACCGTCCAAGCGCTCTGACCGCTAAGCTATACTTATTAAGCTATGTTCTCATCCATCTGTGTATTTAATTTAGTTGGACGGTTTCAAAGAGACGCGGGTTCGTTCGTCTCCCGCTACGTAATCGGTTCGTAATCCCGCTGCGTTAAAACTTTTATACATTTTCTAAAATTACATCTTATGTCCTTGCCATAATGCCTAGAATAGCGTGAAACTAATTTTAAGTGTATTTTTCTTAGTTTATTTATTATTGATTAAACGCCTACTTATAATTTTATAGCAATAATGTGTGATAGTGATATGGCTTATATTTTTTTTGTGTGACATTTTTTTTATATATAGACAAAATATGTTTAAAATGAGCAAATATTTTCATTTTTGACTTGAATTTGAATAATATTTGTATGAAAATTAATTTAATAAATATATTTTTTAAATAAAAAAATGTACGTAATTAAAAATTATTTTATTTTTCCTTTTTTTGTAATCTTACTGTATTTTTTTCCGTTTGTAAATTTTATTTTGTTACGCAAGAGAGGTAAAGAGAGACCTCAGTTGACCTTTGAGAACACAGTATCAATGATACTGGAGAAAGGTCACGTAAAAAGCATGAGGACCCCCCAGAGGGCATGCATGCAGAGGTTAATGACTGTGGACGAGGTGAAAGAGGTATGCAGGGACCGTAGCGTTTGGCGCTCCGTTCTCTCTAACTACCCCGCTAGGGATAAAGCGTGAGGTTAGGTAGGTAGGTAGGTATTTTATTCTCTATGGATATTTTGTACGTACTTCTTACTAACATTTTTTTTCTTAATTAATATTAAGAATTCATAATATTAAGTGATGTCCATACTAATGTATGGACATCACGTACATAACTACATATGTACCTGTATAGTATTTTTAAGTCCAGCTTAAGTAGAATTCAAATTGTCGTCTTAATTTCAATAACTTATTAATAAATATAAACAAAAACTATATTAATAATTTCATTTCATTCAACGCCTGTCGTGAAGCAGAGGCGCAAGCGTGCGACTGCAAACACGACAGGTTGCGGGTTCGATTCCCACTCCAGGAGATGTTAGTATTTTCATTTCCTGGGTTTGGTAAGTGAGATTAGAACGTGTATTGTTTTTTTTATTATTTTGTCATATAAGTTATATTCATTTGCCTGTCGTAGCGCAGAGGCACAAGCGTGCGACTGTAAACGCGATAGGTGGTGGGTTCGATTCCCACTCCAGGAAATGGAATTTTTCATTTCTAGGCTCTTATAACAAGGCAAAGCGCGGCGTTGAGTTCCGCCACTCAGCACGCAATGCCTCAATTCGGCGGAAAGTGGGGAACGGAAATGTTGAAAGAGAATGGACTGTCTTAACACTAGGTTCTCTGGCTCCCTCTGCCTACCCCGCTATATACGGGATCCCGCTATATGCGGGATACAGCGTGAAGTTAAAAAAAAAAGTTTCAGCACAATTATTGTTTCATGTTAAAATTGATATTAGTAGCAAGTTTTTTTTTTGTTTTCATTAATTTTTGAGGCCATCGTGGCGCAGTTGTAGTCGTGTCTAATTGTAAAAGCGATTTGTTGAGGTTTCCATCTATACACGACTTAGGCACAAGCGTGCGATCGAATTGAGGCATTTCATGCTGAGTGACAGAACTCAACGCCGCGCTTTACCTTGTTACCAGACCCAAGAAATGAAAATACTTTTTCATTTCCGAGAGTGGGAATCGAACCCACAACCTGTCGCGTTTACAGTCACAACTTATGCCTCCGCGCCACGACAGACGTCGTCGCCATAATTAAGCAACTAAACTGAACTGAAGTTCTGTGAAATGTTTTTAAAAGCAGTCATGAAATGTTATTGTGTTCAAAAATCAACATTGAATAAGACGTAGGATATTGTAGCTCAGTGGGACAATGTCTGACTATAATCGCGATTGTGGGTTCGATTCCCAATTGGGGAATGACCATATTTTATTTTTTTTTTCATTTCCCGGCTTTAGTAAGGCATCGAGTTACGCCATACAACAAGCAATGCCTCGATTTTGAATGGAAAGTGGAAAACGGAGTGTCTTGACACTAGCCTTGCTGACTGCCATGCTATGCAGGAAAAAGTGTAATTGAAACAAAAAGTATTTAAAACGCCTGTCGTGGCTCATAGGTGCAAGCGTGCGACTGTAAAAGCGACAGGTTATGGATTCGATTCCCACGCCAGGAAACCCAGGAAATGAAAATATTTTAATTTCCTGGGTTTAGTAACAAGGCGTGGCGTAGAGTTCCGCCACTCAGGACGGAATGCCTGAATTCGGCGGAAAGTGGGGAACGGAGTGTCTTAACACTAGCTTCTCTGCTATATGCGGGATACAGCGTGAAGCTAAAAAAAAAAATTATATATACGTAAGAATCACGCTTAAGTACAAATAAAACATAGAAGATTATAAGGTAAGGCGAGGTTTATTAGATAGCCGTAATTGAAGACATTGTTCCTTATTTACATTATATTTGACGTTTTGTGTACATCATTAAAAGTTTTAGAACTAAAAGTTATTACAATGTAAACGTACTCTTATTTCATTCGCTTACAAGCTCCATACTGTATACATCGTGTGTTCGGTATAAAAAAATATAATTAATATATATTATGAATATTACTATATGAATTATATACATATATGAATATTTTTATAATTGTGTTAATGAAATAAAGAATATAGTGTCTTTATTGAAATTCATGTAAAGTTAACATTTATTTAAGAGTGTAAAATTATTATTTTAAATCATTCAAAATGATGCTCGTTTTGAGTCCCTTGATACGAGTTTACGCGATGGTTTTGACAGGTAAGCAGTTTTTTTTATTTTGCCGTAAAAAATATGGAGGGAGATATAAAAACATAGAGGCGATGAATAAGTTATTAAATATGTTATTATGTTTTTATATGAAATTTACAAAGAATTGCCAGAACGTGTTCATAAATAATGAATTTAATTTTTTTTAACGGCTGTCGTGGCGCAGAGGCACAAGCGTGCAGCTGTAAACGCGACAGGTTGTGGATTCAATTCCCTCTCCAGGAAATGGATTTTTTCATTTCCTGGGTTTGGTAACTAGGCAAAGCGCGGCGTTGAGTTCCGCCACTCAGCACGCAATGCCTCAATTGCCGAAAGTGGGGAACGGAGTGTCTTAACACTAGGTTCCCTCCTAAATAATATTAAAATAAAAAATATTACATATCATGGTACACAAAGCCATTACCTAAAAAATTCTAATCGAATACTATTATGACTGGTGCTAGAAATTATAAAGGCAAGCCAGCCTATATTTGCTTCCCATTTCGACCTAATAATTTGATGAGAATATCAATTCTATGGGTCTCACGAATAAAGGCACAAGTGAAAAAGCACAAATGTAGAGGAGAGCCATTTGAAGATTCCTATGGTTGTTATTTTTAGATTTTTGAAAATATTCATTATTGTTATTTCGTCATTATTCTAATGATTTATTATTTAAGCGATTCATATTCCTTAAATAATAAAAAAATACAATTTTAGGATACTTTAAATCACTCTCTTAAAAAATTATACTTCTGCACTTGTACCAATATTCGTAGGACCCGTTGAATTGTTTATCAAAATTATATGAACGATATCAAATAATATATACCTAACGTCCCTGTTCCTTATTTTTATGTCTAAGAAAGTATCCTAGTCGAGATTTTAGCGTAAAGGTAAGCCGCTCGCAATCGGCTTAAGATTCTACTTCAACTATTATAGGTCGAAATTGACATTATTGTAAAAAAATAATTAATATTTTGTTTGTAAGAATTTATTATTTAATATTTTTGTAGCTTAATTTAAATACTTCTGTGTTGTGATTTTTTCTTGTGTAGTGTGTGTGATTCATATATCCTTTAATAGATGATTTTTGATTGGATTTTATAGTTTTAATTCACAAAGTAAATTGTTAGACTGATTCAAAATTTTATTTTCTATGCTTAATTTTAGAAATAAAAAAAAGATAAGAAAAAATTAACGCCTGTCGTGGCGCAGAGAGACAAGCGTGCGACTGTTAACGCGACAGGTTGTGGATTCGATTTCCACTCCAGGAAATGTTAGTCTTTTAATTTCCTGGGTTTGGTAACAAGGCAAAGTGCGGCGTTGAGTTCCGCCACTAAGCACGCAATACCTCAATACGGCAGAAAGTAGGGAACAGAGTTGTTGTAAGAGAACGGTGTGCCTTAACACTAGGTTGTCAGGTTCCTTCTGCCTACCCTGCTATATGCGGGATACAGCGTGAAGTTAAAAAAAATATGACATTGAAATAAGCTATATGTTCCACATATATGATACACGGTGGAGTTTTTAAACATATTCAATTAGTCCTCTTTAAGTTAAAATATAGGTAACAGTTATAAACTTATTACATCTGTATTCATTTTATATTGAACTAGCGACCCGCCCCGACTTCGCACGGGTGGACATTTATTTTTTAAGCTCTCTGAAAAAGAAATTCAGTAAATTTACTCGATTTGGCCGCGTCCGCTGCGTAGAAAGCCGGCAACCTGCTTTTTAGATGTGCACCCCCTTCCTAATTTATAGCTATTGAAACAATCTTGCTCAATAAATAGTTTATTTGGATAAGGATTAATATTTGACGATAATATGATCAATAAACATAGGCTAATAATTTTAATTACTTTTATTCTATGGAAAAGTGGTTATAATGGCTAAAATTTTATATTTTAATTTTGTTTGGTTTATACTATCGCGGACTTTTTTGTAGGCATTATTCTACAACTTTTCTATACAAGTCAACCATACATCTCTAACCATTTAGGCAGCGTTCGCGAGAATCGTTAACGTATGGCAGTTTTTTCGTCGACTTACTCCACAATTTTCACTACCACGATAAATTTTATCTACTTTCCGGAATAAAATATAGCCTATACGAATTTGGGAGAATCCCTGTAAGTAATGGTAAAAGAAATTTTGAAATCGGTCCAGTAGTTTTTGAGCCTATTCAATACAAACATACAAAAATACATACAAAAGTACAAAGGTTTCCTCTTTATAATATTAGTATAGATGTGTCAGTAACATTTGCATGAAAATGTAATTTATTATTTAATATATAACACAAAAACATATTTCATGCTTAATATTTTGGTGCGCCAATAAGAATTACATATTTTTCTTTTTATATTTAAATTCATTTATTTATTTATACTTTAATAAGGTGCCTTGAAAAATATGAAAATTGTAGATCCGTACCAGGCTACGTAGGTTGATAAATCGACTTGCAAGTGCAATTTTTGTATATTAATAACCATTAGGATTTCTTTTATTTATCGGCTGAATGAGTAAATAAAGAAAAAAACAAACAAATTTAACAATGAAAATGGTTTGTAATAAAGTACTTAAGTATCAAAAAAAGCAGCTTCATGCTTCCTGCATAGCAGATTAGTTAGAGAGGTACCAGCAGTTTGGTGGTAGGAGGTTCGTCCTCCGACTGTCATGTCAAAGACGAACCGCCAAATATTTAATGATGTGTCCCGGTTCGATGGCATGTAAGCCAGGTTTTCCCTATTCCCACCCCTCCTTTCCCCAGAATGTGGTGGTTCCGATGGCGAACTGCCGCGGCCACTACATTATTTCCTCCCCCTTCCATCTGAACACTAGGTCGGCAACGCATTTACAACTCCTTTGGTGTTGTAAATGTCCATGGACGAAGAACAACTTACCAACAGGTGGTCCTTCTGCTAGTTTGCCATCCTTTATCAATAAAAAAAAAGTGGACCTAGTGTCAAGACGCTCTGTTCTAGTTCTAGACATTGCGTGTTAAGTACCAGAACTCAACACTGCTCTTTGTCTTACGAGTGGATTCGAACTCACAGCCAATGGTGTTTACAGTAAGCGATGTCCCACTGTGCCAATAATGGCTTTCAAGTAACATACAAACATTTTCTTTAGCTTCACGCTGTATCCCGCATATAGCAGGGTAGGCAGAGGGAACCTGAGACCCTAGTGTTAAAACACTACGTTCCCCACTTATATACAAACATATAATATATACAAATTAAATTTAAATATTTCTACCTTGAAAATATATTTTCAATTTATCAACTGGAAGGTCTTGAAATTATTTTAAAGTGGCTATCATTTCGGCTTTCATGAGTTTATGCAAAATGAATACAAAACTTATCGGCTTTTTCCTGCACACTCATTCCGCACATTTAGCAGGGCTAATTAATTGTATATGACCTTTTTGAAGTTTTAAAGTGCCAATCACACACTTAGGAAACGAAAAATTCGCAGCCAGATGTAGAACGCATGGCTTAGTGGTCAGAGCGCTTGGACGGTTTCCAAGGGGCGTGGGTTTGAGTCCCGCTGCGTTCAAATTTTTATACCTTTTAGACCTTTTTTAACTGACTTCACAAAAAAGGAGAAGGTTTTTAACGTAAATTGGCATAATATCTTAAAACTAGATTATATAGAATTGCCTGGGAAAAGACTGAGCTGGCTGTTGTTTTTGTGGCCTCAGCTAGTGGTGGTCGAGATGAAGCACTGTAAGGTTTTAGGGGATAATGGGTATACGGACGGTCTGTATCTGCCGGTTCGGAGACCCACATAACCCGTCCAATTCACCACTCCGGGCGGGTATCCGGTACAGCATTTCCGCACAATATAATTAAAATTTTTTTACCAAAAATCGATAGATATCGTAGGAAAGTCAGACAACATAAATAATTTTAATATTTTTTCTTTTTAATATTCTTTCCTATTCATTGATTGTAATTTAATAACATTTAAAAACTAATTTTGTAAAAAAAAGCATGTCTTGTCCTTATAATTACATGTGGTATTCACCTTAAAAGGTAATGCATTTAGCTATAAGAATAAAAACAAACTATTGTAAAATTATATCCGATGTAATTACCACTGGTGAATTTAAATAAATAAATAAAAAGATTATTTTTTTTTTAACAAAAAACAAAAAGAAGAAAGAAAGAATGTAACATTTTAACGAATTACTCGTCTGATCTCCACTATATTTAAAAAGGACCACATTAGAAGCACTTTAATTTAGATTGTAAAAAAATCATTGTAATCGAATTGAGAGCCTCCGTTTTTGAAGTCGGGTAAAAATAACTCTAATATCACTATTATCAGCATTAATCTAATTCTTAGACCAGACATTTCCACATGTACGTGTCATCCGCGTGTCTTTAGTTCATTCTTTAAATGCCTACTGTAAACTTTACTCATAAGTAGACTGGTTTACCGAATAAGCTATCATAAAAAATCATAAAAGATAGTAAAATTCTCAAGAAGTGCGTAAGTGCGTACGCACGTAAGAAGTTATATATTTATTTCTTTTGCGTAATAAGATGGAGATTGTTTGGTGGTAGGAGGTTCGTCCTCCGTCTGGCTCGCGACCACTATCATGTCAAAGACGAACCGCCAAATATCTTATGATGTGTTCCGGTTCGATGGCATGTAAGCCAGGTTTTCCCCTTTCCCACCCATCCTTTCCCCAAAATGTGGTGGTTCCGATAGCGGACTACTACATTATCCTCCCTTTCCATCTGTATCCTCTAGGTTGGCAACGCATCTAGTACATCTCTTATGTTGTAGATGTTCATGGGCGAAGGTAACCACTTACCATCAGGCGGTCCTTCTGCTCGTTTGCCATCCGGTATCCATAAAAAAAAAAAAAATCTTTCTAAATATTTTTTTTCGCGGTATCCTAGGTTTGTAGAGAAAACGATACTAATATTAGAAGAAAAGGTATTTAATACATTGAAAGAAAGCTTTATTATAACGCATTATCTACTTCAATACATTTTATTTAAATATAAAAAAAAAGAATTTACCACATATTTAAAAACTAAAATATTGACTAACTAATTCATGGTGTCGGTTTTTCGTGACGGTTCGTGCGTGCTTCAAAAAAATTACTCCCATCACTTTGCGTGCCAAAAGAAGATTAACTGTGGTTGACATTGATTAAAGATAAATAGTTCAGGGGTTCAAATCAAAGTGTAATTTTCAATTATATAGTGATGTGGAAATAATAATAACTTAACATACATATGTCTAATTTTTATGTATAATATATATATAATATATGTATAATGTCTAATTTATGATAATAAAATCTAAAATTCCGTTTTTTGACGTACCCACAAAATTATATGAGTCTTAGTGCTTCCTTATACCCTCCAAGGATGCTAAATTTCAGCCTTCTATGGCCAATAGTTTCGTCTGTAGACTGCCTATCAGTCACTCAGTAACGCAAGCGTTTTATATAAATATACTATATTATCTACACTATGTTCTGAAGTGTCTTATCTTTCTATCTTTTAGTGACTTAAAGTATTATAAATATTAAGAGTGAACGAACTCTCAGTGTGAGTCGAAATTTATATTTATAAAGAAATTATCATCTACTAGCTTTCCGCCTGCGGCTTCGCCCGCGTGAAATTCGGTTATATCGCGCGATATAATAAGGAGTATCCTATATTCTTTCCCAAGGTCTAGACTATTTGTCAAAATTGGTTAAGTGGTTTATGTGGTAAAGTTGTAAACAGTTAAACAATCTTACATGATTTTATTTTTGACAATAAGGAACTTCCATACAAACTTTCATCCCCTATTTCAATCCCCTCTATCATTTTTTTCGCGATAAAAAGTATCCTATGTCCTTTCCTAAGTTTAGTTCTATCTTCATACCGAATTTCATCAAAATCGGTTCAGTGGTTTAGGCGTGAAAGCGTAACAGACAGACAGACAGAGTTACTTTCGCATTTATAATATTATATATAGTAATAGTATAGTAAGGATGTGCAAAGACTTCTAGACAAAAAAGATATCAGAGTAAGTTATTAATGTCAAATCCCTTTACAGCAACAATTAAAATATACACATACAAAGGAAATTATTAAATAAATCTATATATTAATACGTGAGGCAAAAACTTTGGATCCCTTTTTACGAAAAATACGCGGACAGAGGAGCATGAAACTTGGCACACTTATAGTTTATATAGCGAAGGAGTGCATAATGTTAGTAACTTTTTAAAGTAACACATAAAACATATATAAAATTAATAAAATAAATGGTACACACACTAACATGGTCTGACATTCATGTTTATATAAAGTGACATATACATACGTTGCTAGTACTTATAATTACTTATAGACGACTATATCTCGCTTTTTTAAATGTATTTAATTAATTAACTTTGTATAAATTCATTATGTGGTAATGGCAGTCTACAGCATAATAAAACGGAAAAAATGTTTGTTTTTTAAATTTTTTTATTTTTTTTTATTTTTATGGATACCGGATGGCAAACGAGCAGAAGGACCGCCTGATGGTAAGTGGTTACCTTCGCCCATGAACATCTACAACACAAGAGATGTACTAGATGCGTTGCCAACCTAGAGGATTCAGATGGAAAGGGAGGATAATGTAGTAGTCCGCTATCGGAACCACCACATTTTGGGGAAAGGATGGGTGGGAAAGGGGAAAAACCTGGCTTACATGCCATCGAACCGGAACACGTCATAAGATATTTGGCGGTTCGTCTTTGACATGATAGTGGTCGCGAGCCAGACGGAGGACGAACCTCCTACCATCAAAAAAAATTCCAACTCTTTAATTGTTTTGTTGTAAAAATATCTTCAAATGTCGTGATTTTTAACCAATTTCCAAAAAAAGAGGAGGCCTGAATTCGACTGTATTTTTAATATCTGTGAGTTTTTAATGAATATCGGTTAACCGATATTGTTGTTTCTTTTTTTATATGATGCGAACTGCTTCTTATGTTCCATTTAAATCCAGTAACAATTTGAAGAGTAGTTTTTGAGCTATTCGTAATGATTTTGCTTTTTGGTGCATTTTGTTTGAATTCTATTTTTTCTTTGTAAAAATCTTAATTATTTCGTTAATTAAGTTTATATTTATTCATTACGTGGTAATTGCAATATACAGTATAATAAAACAGTATAAAATTGACTTTTACATTCATTATATTTATGCTTTTAGTGAAATAAATAAAAATATTGAGACATTTTCTTTCACTTTCACGCTTTATCTTAGCAGAGCGGAGAAATAAAAAAAAAATTAAAAAGAATCACTCCCCTGAATGGGAATCAAACCTACTACTGTCTTAACCGTCATACGGTACCTACTGCTCCACAATGGTCCCTATTTTTTTGGTGTTCAAATAATCTTTTATACAAATAGAAATACACATATGTATATAGAAAATAGATTTGAAACCATAACCCTCGGTCTAATAGGTACATCTTAACTTCGAAACTATGGCATTTTTTCATATACTGGTGGCCCCGTTGACGCGTTAACAACGCGTTGTCTTTAGCAATGTATGTGTCACTTTATATAACAATTCGTCAATTCGGCGGAAAGTGGGGAAAGTAAATGTTTAAAGAAAACGGTGTGTCTTAACACTAGATTGAACAGCGTGAAGTTAAAAAAAGCGTTGTATCTCGCAAATAGCAAGGTAGGCAGAGACAACCAGAGAACCTAGTGTTAAGACACTCCGTTCTCTTTTAACATTTCCGTTCCCCACTTCCATTTTTTCATACACACAATAATAGTACAATGAATGAAAATTGTTTACATAAAACGATATTTATATTATAATTGATTGTTATAAATACATAAAAATTACAGTAAGCAAAAAATGCATTAAGGTTGACACGTGTATCTATTTATTTTGTTTACTACCATCTATATGCAATTACGTATCAAAATTGGAAGCCATTAAGGCTCAGTGGGACAGCGTCTGACGTGTAAACGCGATTGGTTGTGAGTTTGATGGCCATTCGGGGTATAGGTATATTATTTTTTCTCTGTGAGGGGACGGGGTAGAATACAATTTCCCTCCGCCACTGGGAAGCGTCCCGTAAGAGGCGGGTATCCCAGTTATTAGTTAGGTGGTAGGAGGTTCGTTCTCCGACTGGCTCCCAACCACTACCATGTCAAAGACGAACTCCCAAATATCTAAAGATGTGTTCCGGTTCGGTGACATGTAAGCGAGATTTTCCTTATTCCTACACATCCTTTCTCCAGAATGTGTTTAAATTTAATCAAGATTGTAATAGCACGAACGAACATTTTCGTAATGAAAAAAGGCCATCATGGCTTCGTGGGATGACGATTGACTGTACACGCGATTGCTTGTGAGTTTGATTCCTACTCAGTGAATAATCATATTTATTTTTATTTCTTCGCTCTGGTAAAACAAAACAGGAAGTTGAGTTCCTCTAAACACAGAAAATCGCGAATTTAGGTGGAAAGTGAAGAACTCAGCACGCAATGCCTCAATTCGGTGGAAAGTGGGGAACGGAGTGTCCTAACACTAGGTTTCCTCTGCCTACCCTGCTATATGCGGGATACAGCGTGGAGCTACGTAGTTATGTATGTATGTATGTAAGTGAAGAATGAAAACTTTGACAACTCTGTTATGTGAGAAAAAGCGGACTGAAAAAAAATGTACAATAGGTTATTCAAAGAATAATTAATAAAACAAAGGTTAATTAAAGAATATATATATTTTTTTTACTTCACGCTGTATCCCGCATATAGCGGGGTAGGCAGAGGGAACCAGAGAGCCTAGTGTAAAGACACTCCATTCTCTTTCAAGAATATGCGTGAAGGTAATTAAAATGTAATATATTTTATTTACTTATATTATTAGTTATTACGTAAAACACCTAAACAAATATGAATGAAATTTGGCATGCATATTAGAACTTGAGTCAGCTATTGTAATACTGTTATGTTAAAACACACATTTTCTCAATCGGATTGTGTCATTCTTGCAATTAATCATACTCGTGTCACCGTTGACGTGTTAACTACGCGTTTACTTTAGCAATGCGAATTTCACTTTATATAAATATGGATGTCAAACAATGGTAGTGTATGTAACATTTATTTTATTAATTTAATATATTTTTTATGCATTATTTTCCACAGATATTATCATTTTGCACTCCTTTGTTATATAAACTATAAGTGTGCCAAGTTTCATGCTCCTCCGTCCGCGTAATTTTCGTAAAAAGGGATCCAAAGTTTTGCTTCACATATTTATATATAGATTTATCGCTTAAAAGTTTTATCGTTTTTTGCGTATTGCCAAACCAAGTGTTATTATGTTTTTCCGCCATGTGCCCGTATTGGAAAAGTTAAGTGAAGGACGTCTGTCGTGGCGCGGGGGCACAAGCGTGCGACCGTTAACACGATAGGTTGTGGGTTCGATTAACACTCGAGAAAATGAAATTTTTCAAAGAGAATGGAATGTCTTAACACTAGGTTCCCTCTGCTTACCCTGCTATATGCAGGATACAGCGTGAAGTTAAAAATCGTGACGGAGCTCTACGCTGTTCTCTTCTAAGCCGGATAAGTAAAAATAAATTAAAATATTTTTCTCCAGAGTGAGCAATGTACGTGCGTGCGTTATTTAAAAAAGTATATAAATCTTTATCAACGTCAAATAAACGCCTGTCGTGGCGCAGAGGCACAAGCGTGCGACTGTAGACGCGACAGGTTGTGGGTTCTATTCCTACTCCAGGAAATGTAAAATTGAGTATTTTCCTTTCTTGGGTTTGGTAACAAGACAAAGCGCGGCGTTGAGTTCCGCCACTTGACACGCAATGCCTCATTTGTTGAAAGAGAATGGAGTGTCTTAACACTAGGTTCTCAGGTTCATTCTGCCTACCCTGCTATATGGGGGATACAGCGTGTAAAGTTTAGCGATAAGTTAAAAAAAAATAAAAAAACTTTGTCAAATATAGTCTAGACATGTCTGATATTTTAAGGCCCAATCTACCATAAATTCTAATAAGCTGGATTTTTGTATCATATATGTATGTTATTTCAACGACGCATTTATATAATTACTAGCTTTCCGCCCGCGGCTTCGCTCGTGTGGAATTCGGTTATATCGCGCAACGTGGTAAGGAGTAGCTTATAGTCTTTCCCAAGGTCTAGACTATTTGTCAAAATTGGTTAAGTGGTTGAAGTGTGAAAATTGTCAACAGTTGAACAATTTTACATGATTTTATGTTTCACAATAAGGAACTTCTATACAAACTTTCATCCCTTATTTTGTCCCCTTCTACCATTTTTTTCGCGATAAAAAGTATTCTGTCCTTTCCCAAGTACAGTTATCTTCGTACCGAATTTCATCAAAATCGGTTCAGTGGTTTAGGCGTGAAAGCGTAACCGACAGACAGACAGACAGACAGACAGACAGACAGACAGACAGACAGAGTTACTTTCGCATTTATAATATTAGTAAGGATAAGTATATCTAAGCAAGAGAGAGAAGAAAGTCCTTAATAATCCATGTAATCACCAACATTTGAGGAGTGTCTGGGACTTATGACCCAACGTGTAGGTTTAAGGGGCCCCTTTAAATAAGCTTTCACCTCCACTGTCCGCGCTCCTCTCTCTAACCTAACCAAACTTGTCCTTTAAATGCACATACAAATATTTAATTCTCTAGTAATTTTTACTGCATATGAAACGTAAAATGTTTGTAGTAATAAGTAGTAAACGAAGCAACATTGTATGTAAGCTGAAACAAATATAAATTTAGATTATAGATAAGGAAATTAACAGGATTAACTGTTATAGCTGTAGATTATAACTACTATTATGGTATGTACTTGTACATATTTATATATAGTTAAGTCTTACATACATATACATACATAGCTTCACGCTGTATCCCGCATATAGCAGGGTAGGCAGAGGGAACCTAGTGTTAAGACACTCCGTTCCCCACTTTCCGCCGAATTGAGGCATTGCGTGCTGAGTGGCGGAACTCAACGCCGCGCTTTGCCATGATACCACACCCAGGAAATGAAAAAATCCATTATATCATATTAATACATGAAGAAAAAACTTTGATTTTATTATTACGAAAATTATACAGAAGTTTTCGCATAAGCAGTTAAAGAAGAAAGTTGCGAGAGTCAATATTTTTTATAATATTGCATTAAAATTAAGATAATAAATTAATATCTATATATAAATACGTGAAGCAAAAACTTTGTATCCCTTTTTACGAAAATTACGCGGACGGAGTAGCATGAAACTTGGCACACTTATTGTTTGTATAGAGGAGTGCAGAATACTAATATTTCTTTTAAATAATGTATAAAAAGTATATTAAAATAATAAAATAAATGTTACACACACTATCATGGTTTGACATTCATGTTTATACAAAGTGACACATACGTCACTTCGCTATTGCGAAGTACATACATAACGTATTCGTTATTAACGCATTTACGGGGACACTAGTAATAATTAATATAATAATTATTACAAATGTACGGCGTTGAGTTCCGCCACTCAACTCGCAATGCCTCAATTCGGCGGAAAGTGGGGAACGGAATTGTTGTAAGAGAACGGAGTGTCTTAACACTAGGTTCTGAGGTTCCCTCTGCCTACCGTGCTATATGCGGGATACAGCGTGAAGTTATAAAAAAAAAACTAAAGTGTGTTTGACACACACTTTTGTATAAAGTGACATGCACGTTGTTACGTTAATGCATATTTTATACCTCGAAGTATCTTGAAAATAATAATCATATCTATATGATACTTACTATGACATTTTATGTGATGTTAATAAGAAAACACAATTTCCAGTAATTTATAATAAAATAAAATATTATTAAATATTGCGTCTGTCGTGGCGCAAACGTGCGGCTGTAAGCGCGACAGGTTGTGGGTTCGATTCCCACTCCAAGAAATATCAAAGTTTAATATTTTCATTCCCTGGATTTGATAACAAGGCAAAGCACGGTGTTGAATTCCGCGTTGAAAAAGTTATGCAGTAAAACACCGCACTCTCCTTTTTTGATGTCAGCTAAAAACGTCTTTAAGATCCATCAATAGAATTAACATTGTTTATTCCGACAAAGTTATCAAGAACTTATCTTCTAGATAAGTACTTTGTATATAATTTTCACTATATTTTTACTTGTGTTATATTAATTTTTTGTAGCTTAAATACATACATACATACATACATACATACATACATACGTAGCTTTACGCTGTAACCCGCATATAGCAGGGTAGGCAGAGGGAACCTTAGAACCTAGTGTTAAGACACTCTGTTACCCACATTCCGCCAAATTGAGGCATTGCGT
Source organism: Philaethria dido (assembly GCA_033558755.1). Classification (NCBI taxonomy): domain Eukaryota; kingdom Metazoa; phylum Arthropoda; class Insecta; order Lepidoptera; family Nymphalidae; genus Philaethria; species Philaethria dido. The sequence continues at coordinate 84,093 of JAKGSA010001018.1, read as the reverse complement.
GCTGAGCGGCGAAACTCAACGCCGCGCTTTGCCTTGTTACCAAACCCAGTAAATGAAAATACTTTTACATTTCCTGCAGTGGAAATCGAACCCACAACCCGTCGCGTTTATAGTCACACGTTTGTGCCTCTGCGCCACGACAGACATCAATAATATATATAAAAAATAATTTGAATAGTTAATTTTTGGTCCACTCCGCTAAAACAGATGGCGGAGTTGGGTTCCGTCAATTAACACGTCAACATAGTCTTAGCACTAAATCCTATCTTATAAAGATAATGAAAATATTTTCAGTTAATATGGGTGTTCTAACAACTGGTATGAGTCTGGCTTGGTCTTCACCGTCGCTTGTCAAACTACGAGACCCTACTGAGACTCCCTTATCACGACCGATAACAGACGAAGAAGGTTCTTGGGTGGTGGCTGGAGGGTATTTAATAGCGATATTTAGTAAGTATCTTATTATTGTTGATAATTCAAAGTGTTAATCACACACTTAGGAAACGCAAAACATTTTTTAGAAAATGTATAAAATTTTGAACGCAGCGGGACTCGAATCCACTCCTATTGGAAACCTCCAAGCGTTGAGCTCATGGCTTAGAGCTGCATTCAAATTTTTACCTTCATCGTGTTTTTTTTTCTTGTCTTATTACTATACTAGCTTTCCGCCAGCGGCTTCGCTCGCGTGGAATTCGGTTATATCGCGCGACGTATAAGGAGTAGCCTATAGTCTTTCCCAAGGTCTAGACTATTTGTCAAAAAAAAAAATATATAAAAAATTAAAATATTTTTTTTTTATAAAAAATTTTTCGCTATAAAAAATATCCTACGTCCTTTCCCAAGTTCAGTTCTACTTTCATACTGAATTTCATCAAAATCGGTTCAGTGGTTTAGGATTGAAAGCGTAACAGACAGACAGACAGAGTTACTTTCGCATTTATAATATATAAGTAAGGATTATTCGCACTTAGGAATTTATTTTGTTTTAACTAAGCAAGATGTATTTGCCTGTAAATATTTGCTACACCTAGGTTAAGTCCTGTGTACTGAATATGTTACTTGTATGTACTGATATACAAACGTTGGTGGATCAATAAATAAATAAATATATACAAAAGTTAGTATGTTTGTCTGTTTTTTTACGCGTAACCTATTTAACTGAACATTATTAAAATTTAACTTATATTTTTAAGACACAAAATGTGAAAAAAATGTTGATGTACACATTTCGTATATGATTATATCATTATAATCTACTTTTTAATGATCATTGAAAGTTATTTAGTTAACGCAAGCGAAACCTCGGCTATAAGCTAGTTTAATTTCAATTTCACTCTTTATACCGCATAGTAGGGCAGTTAAAGAGAACCTAGTGTCCAGACACTCTATTCACCGCTTTCCGCCCAGAATCGAGACATTATATGTTAAATACCGAAACTAGGTGCCACGCTTTGTCTTATCAGAGCGAAGAAATAGAATTAATTTCAATATAAACATTTCTTCAACTTAGAATAGAACCTATAACCCATCGCGTTTACAATCAAACGCTGTTCCACTGCGCCACAATAGTTATTTTTAGCTGCACCTAGTGTTAAGACACTCCGTTCTCTTATAAAACTGGTTTTCACATTGGTTTCATACTATAAATTAACTATTTTTATTTTCAGCTAATGTCCTGGGAGGAGTTCTCATCGACATAGTAGGACGGAAGAACTTTATTCTACTGGCAACTATACCTAAAGTAGTTTGTGCGCTAGTTCTCATATTTGCCAATGAAGTATGGATTGTCATATTCTGCAGGGCGCTGATGGTTGTAGCTGATAGCTTAACGTTAATTGTAGTTCCGATTTATGCGTCTGAAATGTCTACAGTGAGTATTTCTTTTAATATATATGTATTATATTTCCAATTTCCACTTCAGGAAATGTTAATCTTTTCCTGGGTTTGGTAAGAAGGCAAAGTTCGGCGTTGAGTTCCGCCAGTTCAGCACGCAATGCCTCAATTCGGCGGAAAGTGGGGCACAGAATTGTTGTAAGAGAACGGAGTGTCTTAACACTAGATTCTCTGGTTCCCTCTGCCTACCCTGCTATATGCGGGATACAGCGTGAAGTTATAATAAATATATAAATATAATATAAATTTAATATTTTTTTACAGAAAGAACACAGGGGTTCCTTAGGCACTTTCCTCCAGTTGTTTTCATCATTGGGAGTACTATTTACTTTATCCGTCGGCCCGTATCTATCGTATACCAATTATAATATAGTGCTGACATGTGTTATCGCCGGACTCAGCGTGCCTCTGTTGCTGTTACCGGATACACCATTCTATATTTACTCTAAAGGTAAAATATATATATTTTTAACTGATTTCAAAAATAGATGAGGTACTCATATTCTTTCTTTTTTTTTTTAACTTTACGCTGTGTCCCGCATATAGCAGGGTAGGCAGAGGGAACCAGAGAATCTAGTGTTAAGACACTCCATTCTCTATCAACAATTTCGTTTCCATCTTATATTCATATTCGACTCGTACTCACATTCGACTGTATTTTTATATGTGTTACCGTATAACTTTTTATTGAATTAATTAATTTTGATGATCCCTTTATTTATATGATAGCAAGTACTTCTGATATGGTCCTATTTAAATTTAACTAAGGTCTAATAAGTAGTTTTTGAGTTATTCGTAATAATTTTATTTTTTACTCCATTTTTTTTGCTACTTTTTTTTTTAAACTTCACGCTTTATATAGTATATAGAAGGGTAGGCTGAGGGAACCTGAGAACCTAGTGTTAAAACACACTGTTCCCCACTTTCCGCCAAATTGAGGCATTGCGTGCTGAATGGCGGAACTCAACGCCGCGCTTTGCCTTGTTACCAAACCCAGGATATGAAAAATTATATTTCCTGAAGTAGGAATCGAATCCGCAACCTGTCGCGTTTACAACTTGCACGCTTGTGCCTCTGCGCCACGACAGACGCAGTTGGTTTTCGTTTTTTTGTTCAAATGTTAATTATTTATTTCATTTATTTGTTCAATTTACATAAAAACAACCATATGTGCGTTTGTTCTTTCAACAATATGATGAATATGTTAAGAGTTGATTGATTGTGTAATATGTAAAATATATTTTTTAATTATCTATCGACATATGGTCGGTTCGCTAATTAGACATTCTTTATTAAGTTTTACATATATTTGACTAGCACGTTACTTGAAACTTGACTTGTATGACTTCATACATAGACTCTAAAGCCTTACTAATATTATAAATGCAAAAGTAATTATGTCTGGCTGTCTGTTACGCTTTCACGCCTAAACTACTGAACCGATTTTGATGAAATTCGGTATGAAGATAGAACTGAACCGCCACTCAGCACGCAATGCCTCAATTGGGTGGAAAGTGGGGAACGGAGTGTCTTAACACTAGGACCTCTCTGCCTACCCTGCTATATGCAGGATACAGCGTGTATATGTAGAAATTGTATGGAAAACGGTGAACAGAGTGTCTTGACACTAGGTACTCTTGGGTTGAAGCGTGAACCTGCAATATCTCACAATTTTTAAATAGAAATGTAGTTTGGACAATTTTATTTCAACAAAACTAGCAGAATCTGTGTCAATTATCATAATATCTATATAATAATACATTTATAAAGATTATCATAAAAGTTATTTTCCCATTAAATTTTCAGGTCGTCATGAAGATGCTTTAAAAGTATTAACAACCATACGAGGATCACAAATTCTGGCTAAAGAAGAATTAGAAGAATACAAAATTTCGGAAAGCAAGAAGGAGAAGAAACTAGACAAATCAACCTTGTTGACCGATAAAACGTTTGTGAAAGCTATCGCTCTAGGCTTCGTTCTAGGCGCTGGGAGTCAACTCATTGGTTCCAATGCAATCAATTTTTACTTACAAACTATTTTAGAATCATCTAAAACTAATGTACCTTCGGAAATGGCTTCCGTTATAATAGGAATAATACAAGTTTTAGCCAGTTTTTCTACGACGCTGATCATGAATTCTTTTGGAAGGAGGACCATTTTGCTGAGTTCTTTAGTTGGAATTTTACTTGGATTGGTAATTATTGAGAAGTCTTTATTTATTACTTGGATAACTTATTACAACTATTTAGCCAATTGCTCTTATTTGATTATGACAAGTTTAAAGTGTGCACTAACCCTCGCCTCCACTATCTGAACACCTCTATGTACTTAACCAAATTTGAAAAGAACTTATAATGCTGCCTTCGAAATATGCTAGTTAGTTATAAGAAAAATTGTATCAACCGTTTCATTCATCTCATACTAAAAGCCTATATTAAGCTTAGTAAGATATAGGGTTCAAATTCTTCTTTTCATGAATATTATAAGAATTATCATAGAATGTAATTTAATTCCCTATTAGATATGAAGCATTCACTTACTTGCTTCGCTAATTATTTTTATAATAATTTAATTTGTTTCAGGTGGGACTTGGTACATTTTTCGAATTAACCTCTAATAAGGATTACGTAATAAATGGCTTGATGAACTATTTACCTATTATATCCTTGATTCTTGTAATATTCTGCTATAATGTTGGTAAGTATTTTCTATTCATTTTTTCAGGTTCACGTTTTTTAAGAGAACCTAATGTCCAAATATTCCGGTCTCCATTTTCTACATGAATTCAAAACGTTTTATTCTGAGTGACGAAACTTTGTCTAGCCAGAGCAGGAACAAGTACTTAGTACGTACTAGTACTTTAAATTATAAAGCACAACCAATTCTTTAAATTTAGGAAGCAAATGCAAGTAAAGTAGGCAATAAAACCTAGTTATGTATATGTATATATATTTGAAATGTGCTAATTAATTAAGTACTTTCATTTGACACCCCAGACGGTACCCATCAACGATTTTATTGTTTTTATTTATGACATAATTGCTTCTAGAAGGCGCCATCTCATCTAACGTCACCTTACTTGTATAATTCGGTCCAGGGGCTTGGAACATATGAGATAATAAAGAATATTACAAACATACGCATTTTTGCGCGTATAATACGCGCAAAAAACATAACCCTCCTCTGACAATCGGGTAAAACGATAAAAATTCTCCAAATGGGGTCGAATACAATTTTAGCATTTACAGTCAAACGTCATAATATCTTAATATGATGGCGTAGTGGGTCAGCGTACATAAAAAAGAGAGCAGAATGATATATTACTACTAAAGTCAGGTACTAAGGTGTAAGTGACATATCATTCTGTTTTTTTTATAACATTCTGTTTCTTCACGTGGCATTTGAACTTGTGTGATGTAATATGACCAAGAGTATGGGTTGAATTCAATTTTAGGCTAATATCTCTGTGAGGGGACGGGGTATCCCAGTAGTTTGGTGGTAGGAGGTTCGTCCCCCGTCTGGCTCGCGACCACTATCATCTCAAAGACGAACCGCCAAATATCTAATAATGTGTTCCGGTTCGATGGCATGTAAGCCAGGTTTTCCTCTATCCCACCCCACCCATTCCCCAGAATGTGGTGGTTCCGATAGCGTACTACTACATTGTCCTCCCCTTCCATCTGTATCGTCTAGGTAGGCAACGCATTTATAACACCTCCGGTGTTGTAGATGGATACTTACCATCAGGTGGTCCTTCTGCTCGTTTGCCATTCGTTAACCATAAAAAAAAATAACTTATGATTTTTTTAATAAATTTCACTTCTGACTGGATATAATAATAATCACAATACTTACTACTTTATGGCATCATAAAGTAATTTGATAACTTCCACTTCATGATAAGAAATTAGGCAAAGTAATGTTTGTTTAAAATTTATATCTATTTCCTGCCAATGTATAAAAATAGAATAATTACCTTGAAATTCATTATTCACATATCTTAGGTTACGTACCTGAGATATAAACATATATATACTCGTATATATATAAATACGTAGCGATATATTTTCCGTTGACGCGTTAACAACACGTTGTCTGTAAATGTATATTATATCACTTTATATAAACATTTATTTTATTAATTTAATATATTTTTTATGCATTATTTTAAAAATATATTATCATAGTGCGCTCCTTTGCTATATAAACTACAAGTGTGCCAAGTTTCATGCTCCGTCCGCGTAATTTTCGTAAAAAGGGATCCAAAGTTTTCGCTTCACATATTTACTAAACGTTTATACAAATGTTCTAAAATGTAGTAATAGAGATAGTATACAGTTAGTTGAATAAATTATCTAAAAATAACAATACTTAATGTATTCATATATTTAATGTAAATTTATTCTATTTTGAGTCACAAATATAGAAATTCTGTATAAGCGATGATTCTCATATGGGGTAAATTTATATTCAATTTCTTTTCATTTCTCTGTTATAAAAAATATGATGGAAGAGTTCCCCACCTTTTACCTACTTTTGAAATATAGGCGGTCCTTAACGCTTCTCTTTGGCTTACAAAAACATTTCTAACATAATTTTCCAAGAATCGAACCCAAAACCATTGGTATTACAAGAATGAATCCTACTAATACTATAAATGCGATAGATGAGAATGGAAGGAATGAATTTTCATTAATCTTTTACGCTAAACGAATCTAGAAGAAACTTTTCAGTTATATAGGTAATGTTTTTTTAGCTTCACGCTGAATCCCGCATATAGCAGGGCAGGCAGAGAGAACCTGAGAACTTAGTGTTATGACACTCCGTTCTCTATCAATATTTCCGTTCCTCACTTTCCGCCGGATTTAGGCATTACGCGCTGAGTGGCGAAACCAGTTACCAGACCCAGGAAATGTAAATAATATTACTAAATAACATTTAAATTTTCATTTCCTGGAGGAATCGAACCCAAACCTGTCTTGTATATAGTCACACGCTTCTGCCTCTAAGCCAAGACAGGCGCAGGTATAGATCATACATCAGAATAAAACATAAGCTAAAAAATTATAAGTTTTTGTTTAATTTAACCATAATATATTTTAAATATTCTTCAACAGGTATCGGCTCATTACTCTGGGTCGTCACATCCGAGTTATTCGAAGGTCCATGTCGAGCTTTAGGAGTGTCCATCAGCATTACGTCGTCCACGGCCCTAATATTTATCACTACAAAATATTTCGCTATAATGACTACAGCGTTAGGACCTGCCTCTACTTATTGGTTTTTCTGTGTAATGTGTGTCCTATTATTTATAATTATTTCCATATTTATGCCAGAAACAAAGGGGAAAACGTTTAGTGAAATACAAGCAGAGTTAGGTGGAAGTCAAATAAACAATGAAAGTATGAAAAGTGTTGCCTAATTAGTTCTAATTTTATGAAATTTGTCATAAATTATTATATTTGTATTTACTTACTGTGATTTTAAAAAATGTTGTATACCTGTGACTGGTGTTGTTTATTTATTTAATAAATTGTGATTTTTTTTAAATTTTTGTTTTTTTTTTAAACTGAATCCTGATATTTTGTAAGAGAAACACTAAAGTATAAACAGAAACTATTGCACATTTCTAGAAAAATTAAAATAAATAAGAGATATATTGGAACGTGTAACAACTGTTCATGGGCGAAAGTAATCATTTACCATCACGTGGTCCATCTGCTCGTTTGCCATCCGTTATCCAAATAAAAAAATGTCTTCATCTCTTTATACAGGTAACATAACACAGTTCACAAACAGATAGGCAAAAATTATATTTTGGTTTCACGCAAAAACTTCTGCACGGTTCTTAAAAAAACTTTTTAATTAAATTAGTGGTCGGGAATACAGTTTATTTTAGGAGTCGGTATCAACTAATTTGTAAAAAACAATAAAAATCATAGTAAATTAAGACAAAAAGGAATTGAAAAAATAAGCTATCGGCTTAATTTTGGAACTATTAAAAGAGATTTAATTATGTAAACTGAAATAGCGAAAAGTTTCTGATCAATGGCCAAAAGGAGCACTGAAGGAGGTTCATAAACAAAAAAGAGATTATTCGACTCACAAGCCGTCGACGTATTTGAGACGAGGAAAGGTGCAGAGAGAGTCTCTCAAATCAAGATCAATCACAGCACCATGAACAGAAGACCTGAAGAACCAGGATAACATTAGATTTAGATTCTAGATTTATTAGATTCTAGAAGATTTCGGGGCTTAAATATTTGTTGAAGGTTTAAATTTTATCTGGTGGTAGGAGGTTCATCCTCCGACTGGCTCGCGACCACTATCATGTCAAAGACAAACTGCCAAATATCTAATGATGTGTTTCGGTTCGATGGCATGTAAGCCACGTTTACCCTATTTTTACTTATCCTTTTCCCAGAATGTGGTAGTACCTATGGCGGACTGCCGTGGCTACTACATTATGTCCTCCAATTCCATTTACTCTCTAGGCTGGTAACGCATTTACAACTCCTGTGGTGTCTATGGAAGAAAATAACCAACCACTTACCATCAGGTGGTCCTCCTGGTAATTTGTCTTCTTTGATCAATAAAAAAATAATAAAAAAAACAGAGGAATTATTATTTATTTAACTCGGTCTAAGATAAGGAACAGAGCGCCTCGGCATTAGGTTCTTACGTGTATCAGTATGTGGGCATTAGTACTATTTATCTTAAATAGATTTTGAATTATGCGGGATTTTACATTTAACAGTTTTTGTACTCATATTGTATCGCAACAGCCTATCGTAATAATAATATTATTATTACATGCACTAGATACCGGACTATCTAGATCTTATCAATTTCATATATATTCTAACGCTTTAACGCTTCTATTTAAGCATTCTGTACATTGTCTCCATATAATCTTTTTTTTTCTTCTCTTCCCTTTTTTTTTAATTTCACGCTGTATAGCAGGATAGACAGAGGGAACCTGAGAACCTAGTGTTAAGACACTCCGTTCTCTTACAATAATTTTGTTCCACACTTTCCGCCGAATTGAGGCATTGCGTGCTGAATGGCGGAACTCAACGCCGCGATTTACCTTATTACCAAACCCAGGAAATGAAAATACTAACATTTCCTGGAGTGGGGATCGAACCCACAACCTGTCGCGTTTACAGACGCACGCTTGTGCCTCTGCCCCACGACAGGCGCATATATAATCTTTAACTATGCCTAGTTTCCTCCTTCTGCCCACAATTTTTTTAAACAGGGATCCAATAAATTTCCTTTGCGTTTCTTAAAAATATAGATAAATATATACATATATTTCATTGCTATATATTTGATTCTACAAGTCTTGTGATTCACGTGTGTCTGTTAGATTCCACAACTTTCTAAGTTCGATGATCGCGTCCAAATGTTCTTTTGTTACTAATATTTTTCTATGTATATATAAATAAATTAGAATTAAACATGATAATAAGTACACAATAATAGATACAACTGCACAAACACTGTTTCTATATTTGTTAGGGTTATGGCTTATTACGCTTATACATGCTTGTTAGGAAGCGGAACCTAACACCGCTTGGTATTGTCTGTACAATATTTATATGTACTATAAGACATTGCGTGCTGAGTGGCGGAATTCAACGCCGCGCTTTGCCTTGTTACCAAACCCAGGAAATGATAATACTAAACTTTTACATTTCCTGGAGTGGGAATCGAACCCACAATTTGTCACGTTTACAGTCGCACGTTTGTGCCTCTGCGCCACAACAGGCGTTTAACAGAGGCATGCCCCAATTCGGCAGAAAGTGGGGAACGGAGTGTCTTAACACTACATTCCCTCTGCCTACCCTGCTACATGCGGGATACAGCGTGAAGCTAAAAAAATTATATAAGTGCATAAAATAGTAGAATACAATCGAGAGTTTGAAGAATTGAATAAATATCTTAGAAGATATGAAAGGTTTCAAATAAGGTGGCAGAGTGGCCCTTACGATATGAGCTAATTATACTCGTATCTAGGTCTAGATTGCTCTTAGAAATATTCTTTGGCTAGCAGAAATTTGTTAATATCTCTCTACAGAGATGCTAACAACAAAAATAAGTTGTAACAAATTTATAAGAATTTTCACCTAACTGAATAAGCTCCTATGGCTTAGCGGTCAGGGGGCTTCGATGGATTCCAAGAGGTGCGGGTTCGAGTGCCGTTGCGAAATATCAATTTAATATACGTTTGCCAAAAATGTTTATCATTTCCTCAGTGTATTATCATTAACACTTTAAAACTATTAAAAAAAATATACTGTATTGTTTGGTGGAAATGGTGTAACAAATGGTGTTTTTTTTAAATTAGATAATATTATAAAGAACACGGTAGGGTGGGGGTGGGAAAAGAGGAAATATCTAAGTATCGAAATATACTGTACATATTGTGGTGGGACGTTGACCATATGGAATGATTTGTAGATGGTCATACCATTTTTTTTTTAAATTCTTACAAGCAGTTTTATTTTTTTTAATTTACTTTTATAAATATATTCTATTCCGCCAAATAAAAACATAGAAAAAAGAAACAAGGCGCATTTTCGTGATATTCATTTGTTTTATTAACAATAAATGTTTTTGGAGCCCATTGCTATTCTGATAACTAATTATATATGCTAAAATAAGATATTAAAAAAAAGTGATTCTACACTGAAAATATTTACGGAAAAATAATTAACGCCTGTCGTCGCGCAGAGGCACAAGCGTGCGACTCTAAACGCGACAGGTTGTGGGTTCGATTCCCACTCCCTGGAGTTGGACTCCATTTCCTGAAATGGAGTTTTTCATTTCCTGGATTTAGTAACAAGGCAAAGCGCGGCGTTGAGTTCCGCCATTTAGCACTCAATGCCTCAATTCGGCGGAAAGTTGGGAATGGAGTGTCTTAACACTAGGTTCTCTCTGCCTACCCTGCTATATGCGGGATACAGCGTGAAGCTATGTATGTATGTATGTATATAATTAAAAAAGGTTAATAGAATATGTATATACATATGACACGCGATTTTTAAAATGTTTGTCTGTCTGTTTTTTTATTTGTTTTTGTCTTTGGAACTACTAGATGGATTTGAATGAAACTTTTTTTATTGAATAGCTGATATACAAAGCCTTATTAATAAGGCGGGGCACACTTAATTTGTTTGGAAGACTGGTATATCAAATGGTATGGTAAAGTTATGCGCGATGAGCATTTTTTTGAATTGAATTTGAATTTTTTCTTCATGGGAAATATTGTTAATATGATTTCCGTTTAACATATAAAAAATATGATCTGAAACACCTGATAAAGAACAATGGTAGTCCAGCTAAATTATAATATATGGAAAAACATCAATAATCATAAGAGATCAGCTAAACAAATGTGTAAATAGTGTATTTGCCAAAGTTATTCAGTATGATCACTTCACATCACTTTTTGATGACAAATTAAATTTGGGATCGTCGGGTATAAATATTTTTGAAGACTAATAAAGAATCGTATTATGCCAGTTTAGCTATAAAAAAGGGAGCTATTGTTGAACGAAATTAATTATGCTGCATGAGACAAAACTATGAAGACAGTATATTGCTCTCTCTCACTCTCGCGCACCGTAGACTAGACTAAAAGCAAATGGCGGATGTCTGTAAATTATTAATAAGTGTGGGTCGCATGAAAGTAAATTACAAATTATTGCCAAACTTTTGTGTATCATTCTACTGGAGCCATCACGGGACGCCTGGCAGATGTGAAACATCATGGTCGTGCAAGTAATGAACATAAAAGACGGTATTAGTACAGGAACTTATTATAGCATAATGAAAAAAAAAAACTTTTACAAGTAAAATACTGATTATGTCTACCGTAGTTAGCAACAGCGTCGAGCTAAGTGAGGAGAGAGTGGTATACTCAGTTACGCATGGCGACACGTCGCCATACCGTTCACTCTACTACAGATAGACTATATAGCTTAGTATAATGTGGTGACCCGTCGCCACATCAACAATCCGGTTTTTACCCGGGCCAATAGATGTTACACATCGAAATAAGGAAAGTCCACATGAGCCAAACTCTTGATCTATCTATATATTAAGATATCTATATAATAGTGCGTAGCGCGCGGCGATTGATGGTATCACTGAAAAAAAAAACACATCAACTGGATATTTTAGTATTACTTTTGTTCATTGCAAGCAGAGGCTGGCAAGCAAAGCAGCAGAGGATAAATAGGATTGATTGTGATTTAGAATCACTAAATACTTATTAAAAAAAATTTAGGAAAGTAAAATAATCTTTAATTGCTTAATGCGACACAAAATCACAATAATCAGTAATTCCTAGATTTTTTTAGCTTCACCCTGTATCCTGCATATAGTAGGGTAGGTAGAGGGAAACTGAGAACCTAGTGTTAAGACACTCCGTTCCACACTTTCTGCCGATTTTAGGCAATGCGTGCTGAGTGACGGAACTCAACGCCGCGCTTTGGCTTGTTACTAAGCCCATTTTCTGCAGTAGGAATCGAACCCACAACATGTCGCGTTTGTAATCGCACGTTTGTGCCTCTACCAGTGACTCTACCATCTACCTCTCGTTGCAACAACACGAGTACAGCATGGTAACTTAAAACAGTCAAAAGTTAATAACAATAGAATAGGCAAATTTGGATTTTTTGAATACCTCTATCTAACTTTTCATAATTTTTATGAAAAGCATTTTTTTTACAAGTGGCTTTAAACTTTCGGCCGGAAACTATATAATATGGATCTTTCTTATCTTTATACCTTAAACAGTTGTCGCGTTCATACTAATTCTGCCTTTCGAAGCGTTACGAAGCCTGCTTATAAGAAATATTTTATTAGTAACTTACAATTTTTTAATAAATAAAGAAAAATAGTTTAAATATTTAAGTTTATTTGTGAAATAGTGATAATATTGAAGAAAATGAAACTAAAAATCTCTGCAGTGGTGCGACAGTATGCACTTGTTGTTACAGGTTAATACAATTTTATTTTTATTTTTTGAAAATGTTTCACATGGACGAATTAAATATTTTAAATAATTATAGTGGGGAACGGAGTTTCTTAACACTAGGTTCTCAGGTTCCCTCTGTCTACCCTGCTATATGCGGGATCCAGCGTGAAGCTAAAAAAAATAGTTTCTCTGGTAAAGTAAGGCATAGCTTCGAGCTTATTACTTAAATTTAATTTATCTATACTAATCTATACTAATATTATAAAGAGGAAACCTTTGTATTTTTGTATGTTTGTATTGAATAGGCTCAAAAACTACTGGACCGATTTCAAAATTTCTTTTACCATTACTTAGAGGGATTCTTCCGAATCCGTATAGGCTATATTTTATCCCGGAAAATAGATAAGATTTTTCGTGGTAGTGAAAATTGTGGAGTAAGTCGACGAAAAAACTGCCGTACGTTAACGATTCTCGCGAACGCTGCCTAAATGGTTAGAGATGTATGGTTGACTTCTATAGAAAAGTTGTAGAACTCAATAATGCCTACAAAAAAATCTACGATAGTATAAACCAAACATTTATATTTTAGCCATTATACCCACTTTTCCATAGAATAAAAGTAATTAAAATTATTAGCCTCTGTTTATTGATCATATTATTGTTAAATATTAATCCTTATCCAAATAAACTATTTATTGAGCGAGATTGTTTCAATAGCTATAAATTACTTTTTATTTTATTTCAATCGGACAATCTATTCAAAAGATATTACGAATTTAAAATTGTAATTGGTATTAAAATGAATGATGGCCGCCGGCCGATATGTGTCGCACGGCGAAACCGCAGCTTAAAAAACAAATATCCACCCGTGCGAAGCCGGGGCGGGTCGCTAGTTTCAAAAATAATCTGAAAGTAGAGAATGAAGTGTCTTATTTCTTTTTATTCTTAAACTTTGCCTAGAGTGTTACTTATAGCAGATGGCTTTAACTAAAATATATATTTTTAATTATTTATTTTATTTAGCTTCATGTTGTATCCTGCACACAGCAGGGTAGGCAGTGGAATCCAAAAAAAACTAGTTAACCCTGTTAAGGCACTCCGTTGCCTTTTTTTCGTTCCTCACTTACAGCCGAATTGAGGCATTGCGTGATGGGTGGGAACGGATATTTCTAATACTTTTAAAATTTACACTCTTGGTAAAAAAAAACCATTATTTAAAAACTTATAAAAAATTTAACACAGGGGAACTTGATCCCGCGTCTATTGGAAACCAATTGGTCTTGGTCCCAAGTGACTTACCACTAAGCCATACGTTCTAACTAACTTCGTTGAAATTATTATACGCTTGTTACAACTTATTTTTTGTCTTAGCATCATTTATATTTCTTAGAACAATCTTTTCGCAAGATCGAATGCCATTTATTAAACATTTTCAATATTTTTAAAGCTTTAATTACACATTTAGGATAAAAAATATATTTCCGCCACTCAACACGCAATGCCTCAATACGACGGAAAGTGGGGAACGGAATTATTGAAAGAGAACGGAGTGTCTTAACACTAGGTTCTCTGGTTCCCCCTGCCTACACTGTTATATGCGGGATAAAGCGTGAAATAAAAAAAAAAATGAAAAAATAAATAAATATATATTTTTAGAAAACATGATTCCAAACAACGCCTTACATTTGTTTTGAACGTATGGCATATTGGCTAGAGCGCTTGGGCGGTTTCCAAGATGCGTGGGTTCGATTTCCGCTACGTAATTTTTTAAAATGTTTTATATAAATATTTTTTTATCATAAGAGTGTGAACAGTACATTTTAAAAATAATGTAAACAAGCTGTTTCCCGGCTTCGCTCGCGTAGTCAATGTCAGTCCATGATGCATATTGCATGTAGTGCGTATATGCGTCAATTTGAGGGCTTTGATGTATCTAAGTTTTTAATTCTTTTGATAAACAATCATATCTGTCAAATTATTAGGATATTTTTATATAAAAATATCCTATGCCCTTTGTAATATCTCTAAGATAAACGGTTGACTAATTTTGGCGCAAAAGCATAACAAACAAACTTACATTCCCATTTATGAATTAGTAGACATGTATATTAGCCTAAGTTACTCCTTATTACATCAGCTACCTTCCAGTAAAATTCCCACCAAAATCGGTCCAGCCATTTCAGCTATCACAAACAAACAGACATACAGACTAAAATTGTAAAATATATTATTTTTGTATATATAAGGTAGATACATATTCGTATACGAGTTTACATATGTAAGTAGTGAAAAGTGATTATTTTAATACATACAGACACTTCAATTTTATTTACACTAGCGTCCCCGTTGACGCGTTAACAACGCGTTGTCTTTAGCAATGTATATGTCACTTTATATAACCAGGGATGTCAAACCATGGTAGCGTGCGCATGGTAACATGTATTTTATTCATTTAATATACTTTTTATGCATTATTTAAAAAAACTCTCTATATAAAGTATAAGTGTGCCAAATTTCATGCTCCTCCGTCCACGTAATTTTCGTAAAAAGGAATACAAACTTTTTATTTCACGTATTTATATATAGATATATAGATAAAATTTAAACTTGAGTTGTTTAGAGCGTATTTAAAAAGTCACGTCATGTTATCTTAATTATTATAGTAGTCTAGAGTTTAAAAATGTGTTAATATATTTACATATTAAATGTAATATTAAAACAATTGTTGATCATATGTATTTTAGTTAATGTTAACTTAACATTATAGAAAATATTTACTGATTTAACGCCTGTCGTGGCGCAGAGGCACTATCGACTGTAATCACGACAGTTTGTGGGTTCGATTCCCACTCCAGAATAAAAGCTTAGTATTTTCATTTCCTGGATGATAAGGCAAAGCGTTGGCGTTGAGTTCTGCCACTCAGCACGCAATGCCTCAATTCGGTGGAAAGAGGGAACGGAGTGTCTTGTAACACTAGGTTCTCAGGTTCCCTCTGCCTACGCTGCTGTATGCGGGATACAGCGTGAAACTAAAAAAAATACTGATCTTTGTTTTGTAGTGTGAAACATATGAATAAAGTAGTTTTTTTATGACGCATTTAGGGATATATAAGGTATGCAATTTTTAATTTTCGTGAGGAAACCCGTTTTCGGGTATCCGTTAAAGAATTAAGGAAGTTTGCCCTTAATAAGTCTGAGACAATCTGCTTTAATTTCATTCCCGAAGGGGCCCAAATTTGAACAATAACATAGTCGTCAAAATTGACGTACTCATGCTCGGGGCGAGATCAGCGACGTTCTCGGACTTATTTTGGATGGGAGGTGGAAATTTAGGGATCACAGCGGCGGTCTTTGTAGTGAATTAAAACTGTTTTGATTGCTTAATTGAAATAAAACTTTTTTAACCGGACCATTCATATATGGCAGGGTAAGGGGAAACGATGTAGCGATTTTTTTTATACAGTGTTTCTAATCCCTATAGACACTTGAACCCATACCTTTTGCTATCTTTTTCTGAATTATGAGATTTATACTACATTTTTTTCTGTTACGTAATAAAGCTTAGAGCTAAGAAATAATTATTTCTAGGTAAGTTTCCTAAGGGAATCCAAAATAATAATTAATATTTTTATTATCTAGTGTTAAGACACTCCGTTTTCCACCTGCCTCTTTCTCTCAAAATATTGGCATGTTTTATATAACATGTCAAAATATATGTCAAAGTAAACAATTACGAACATGCAAATTTACTCGAAATTGGCACATGTTGAGACATGTGCTAATCTTAAGAGTACAAGTATTTAAACACTTGTTTCACATATAATAAAAATTTTCTATAATTAAACCACTCTTTATATATACAATATAAATATGATTACAGAATACTGCCTAATAAAGCATATTCAGTGTAATAATTCAACAATTTAATTTTACAGGCCTTTGTGGGTCAGTGGGACTGAGTCTAACTGTAAATACTATAGGTGTGGATTCTATTATCACGCATATTTTTATGTTATGCGGGAGAAATAGATAAGTCGTCGCTTTATCTACCATAGCAGGGTATCAGTGGCGAGGGGTGAAAATTTTAGTTAGGCAAGCTGATAAATTAAGGGAAGCCGATGTAAAGTCAAAGTCAAAGTCAAAGTCAAATAATTTTATTCAAAATAAGAAGTTACAAGCTTCATTTTTTGTATATTTAGGGTAGCTGGTATATATTTAGGGAAGCCGGTAATTTTTAGGGAAGCCGATATATTTAGGGAAATCGGTGTAAGATGTTAAGGTATTTCGTAATTTCACCTTTTTCTTTTAGGTCTATAAGATGTTAGAGCTTATTTTTTTGCAATTTTATGGCCATTTTTTTAGCTCTCACACCTTGTTTGACTTTATTTTTCGAGCTCCACATTTTCCTTACTTTAAAAAATTAGGCAAGCTGGTGAGAATCGAGATGTATGGACGCCTTGCCACTGCAGGGTAATCACAGAGAGAGCTTTGTGTCTAGACACTCCGCTCGCTTTCCGTCCGTTTACAAGACGTATTAAATAGCGGAACTAAACGCCACGTTTTGTCTTAACAGAGTGGAGAAACAAACCATGAAAATGATACCAATAAAGTTAATATTATTAGTAAGCTATTAGTTAACGGATATTCAAACTTTCTTGTACTAGAACTTCTTAATAATTTATGGTAAACCATCTGTACCATTATTAATTTATTAAAACTGTAGCTGCAGATGCTATTGTGGCGCAGGACGGCGTGTGTGTGATATGATAGGTTATAGATTCAATTTCCACTTGGGGAATCATTATAGTGAAACTATTTTCATTTATTCGCTTTGGTAAGACAAAGCGCGGCGTTGAGTTCCGCCTATTAAAACGCAGTCTCGGATTCAAGCAGAAAGCGGAAAACGGTTGTCATAACACTTTCAGTCTGCGTACCGTGCTATGCTGGATATAGCGTGAAGATGCTTTTCTTTAAAATCTGTAGTAGGTGTACGAAAGAATTCCACAGTTAGATAATGCAAATTGACATTAGGTCTTAAAAACAGCTCTAAGATTATCTGGATCTAGATTTTATTTTTGCAGATTTATTTAGCGTTTACAACGTAGATAAGATAGCATACGAGTACAATGTTTTAGAATAAATGTTAATACTTAAATAAGCAACATTACATGATCATCTTTTGATAACATTTGTAAAGGTCGTCTGGTAATTTTTATCGCTTTTTATGCTAAAAGGACGGACAGGACGCAGAAAGACCGTTAATTATCTTGGTCAAAGTCAAAGTCAAATAATTTTATTCAAAGTAAGAAGTTACATGCTTCA
>JAKGSA010001018.1:46282-60894 GCA_033558755.1 Philaethria dido | reverse complement strand
GCGCTTTGCCTTGTTACCAAACCCAGGAAATTAAAAAAGTATTTTCCCGGAGTGGGTTTATTTAGTTTCTAGATAGCTTCGAATGTGAATGTGATAGAAATACTAGATTTCATGTTTTGTAATCATTGTTGCTGATCTACAATTTAATGTTTTGCGTATTGCAGCAACGGGTAAATAAATAGAAACAAATATATATTTTTTATTGTTTACACTTTTTTCGCCCTATAACGAGGTAGGCAGAGAATAATATTAAGATTAATATTAAGGTTTACTGAGGAATTCGTGATATTACAACTATTTCGAAATCAAGGCTGCGCTTTTTTATACCAGAACATAGAAATGAAAATCGTTTGAAAATAAACTTTTCCCAAGTGTCTATCTGTGACTACGGACTACTGTAAAGTGTTCAATTTTTTTTAACTTCACGCTGTATCACGCATATAGCAGGGTGGGCAGAGAGAACCTGAGAACCTAGTGTTAAGATACTTCGTCGTTCCCCACTAATTTTCTAAAAGGTATTTTCGCATACCAAAAAATATGTGTGATTAATTCAGTTGAAATATTGACTTGAGAATGTTTCACATTGTAGGCATGAGCTTATAAACAATAAGGGGACCCTAAAACCGGAACTTCCAGGCACTGCCTTGAGATCCTTTCCCTACAACTCCATGAGTCCAACACCTATGTACATAGTGAATCCTTGGAATGCTAAAGAATTTCTTCTCTTCTCATATAAAATATATTATTTTCTTTACAGAAAGAACACAGAGGGTCTTTAGGCACATTTTTGTCATTATTCTCAGCGTTAGGAGTACTGTTCACGATGTCCATCGGCCCGTTCCTACCTTATGACACATTTAGTATTGTATATGCGAGTACTTTGTTTGTGTTGTACTTGCCGTTGCTGACGTTACCGGAAACACCGTTTCATTTGTTTTCCAAAGGTGAGAAACGTTTTATATGACTTTTTTGATTATTTAGATGTCTAAGATCTATGATTTTAAGGGTAGCTACAAAAATATCCATTGATCGTATATATTTTCTTATTTTTACGTATCCTATAATTTGCAGGTTTGACAAAGAGAACTTGTGTCAATATCCTTTAATATTTTTTTATTTGTGTTATTTATATATTTGTTATTCGAAAAATATTTAGAAACATAAAAATAAGATTAACTCTTTAAAAGATAATTATTAAAATATTCAATATAGAATTCTCATTCACTTTTCTCATTTTCATTATTCTTAGGATTATTTTTGGGGTAGCAGAAGTTTCTAAATCTAACTATAAACAGTGAATTTCAAAATTAGAACTCAATCATGATTTCGTCCAAAATTTTACAGGTCGTGTAGACGAAGCATACAAAATACTCACAAAAATACGTAACTCCGAAATCATTGCACGTGAAGAATTAGACGAATATAGAACATCAGAGAACAACAAAGAGAAGTTAGATAGAAAAGCTTTACTTAAAGACAGAATTTTCCTAAAAGCAATATTCTTGGGCATATCTCTTGGAGCTGGGAGTCAGTTAGTTGGTATAAACGCGGTCATGTTTTACTTACAAACTATCATGGAAGCGGCTAATACTAGTGTCCAACCGGAAATAGCGTCAGTAATTGCAGGAGTTATTCAGGTCTTGGCTAGTTTCTGCACACCTTTGATCACTCATAGGTTTAGGAGAAGGGTCATTTTGCTGTGGTCTTTCTTTGGCATCTTCATTGGCATGGTAAGCTTTATTTTACCTTATAAGACTGACAGTACTGACATTTTTTTTAGTTAATTTATGATTAGCAAGATTGACAAAACTGTTTTTCTTATTGATAGATTCTTAGGGTTTGAATTAAGAAATTTTGATTGTGATTTGAAACGCCTGTCGTAGCGCAGAGGCACAAGCGTGTGACTGTAAGCACGACAGTTTGGGGTTCGATTCCCATTCCAGGAAATGTCAGTATTTTCGTTTCCTGGGTTTGGTAACAAGGCAAATCGCGACGTTGAGTTCCGCCACTCAACACGCAATTTCTCAATTTGGCGGAAAGTGGGGAACGGAATTGTTGTAAGAGAATGGAGTGTCTTAACACTAGGTTCTCAGTTTCCCTCTGCTATATGTGAGATACAGCGTGAAATAAAAAAAAAAAGGAGATTGTGATTTGATCTTTATGTCTTAATGAATAATGATGATTAATTGTTACGTCTTTCCGTTATTAATTTTCCTATTATTTGGAATTATTAATTGTTGGGGTATGTAATCTATTATCGCTGGATAAATGCACTTGTATTTATGAGGCATGCGTTTGCTTGAGAACCATTGTGATTCGGTAACTGTGAAAAAAACTGTTTGATTTTTGGTCCGATATTGATTCAGGAGAATAATCTAAATAGTATCTTGGTTCTAAGTTCAGTCTATTTACCATCCTCTGCGGAAAAAGCGGGAAGCTGCAAGAAAATTTAATATTTTTTACTTACACTTTACCTTTTCAGATGGGACTAGGAATATTTTTCAAGGTGTCTGAAGCAGAGGGCTATGTGGCGACCGGCATAATAAATTACTTGCCAATATTATCAGTGGTTCTCGTTATAATAAGTTATGCTGTTGGTAAGTTTTTAAAATTAAATAAGAAAGTATATTGCGAATATTTGCAGTGAGAGATATTTTTTTAAATGTTATTCTCTGCTAAGGCAAAGCGCGGGGCTAAGTTCCGACTCTAATTTGGGCGAATAGAGTGTCTTAACACTCTGATGTCATTCACTCTGACTATTGCCATATACGATGCGAGATAGGGTGAAATTGATTATTCATACTTAGGATAAAAAATTACTTAGAAACATAAAAATTTAAGCGAGAATATTAAGGTAATTACTTACTATGTGGTCCTTCTGCTCGTTTGCCTCTTTTATCAATAAAAAGAAAAGATTATATTTATACAATTTTCATATCTCTGTTCTGAGCCCTTAGCCAAAACACAAACGATCAAAGATTAAAGAAACACAATGTTTTTAGCGTTTTCTACAATCGATAGGCATTTGGTTTGGTAACAAGGCAAAGCGCGGCGTTGAGTTCCACCACTCAACACGCAATGCCTCAATTCAGCAGAAAGCGGGGAACGGAATTGTTGAAAGAGAATGGGGTGTCTTAACACTTGGTTCTCTGGTTCCCTCTGCCTACCCTGCTGTATGCGGGTTACAGCGTGAAGTTAAAAAAAAAGATAGGCATTTTCTACAGGGTCTCGTAAGACAAGTAAGAGTTAGCATTTGTAGAAAACTTTCGTTAGCGGTTGTCAAATTTGGCAACTTGGCTAGCACTTATCGATAGACATTGTAGAAATGACAATGTTTGTTCTATCGGCGGAAACGCTTCGATAAACTTGTATATTTGGCTACGATTTTTCTATTCGTTAGTTTAGATCACGTGATTTTTCTATCACTCCATATATTTTGAAAGCGTTAGCGACTGTAGAAAGGCACCTTGGCTAAGGGCTCAAGTAAGAAAAAGCTTGCCGTTTAGTTCTGCCACTTGTAAATACAACAATGCTGTTTTTTTATTATTATTTCCTTTCTCTAGTAAGACAAAACATTGCGTTTAGTTCCGCCATTCAACACGCATTTTCGAAATCGAGCGGAAAGCACTCCACGTGCTAAAGCTGAAAAAAAAACGTGAAACGACATTGCCAATAATGACTAAGCATATGTACCATATTATTTATGAATATTAAAGTAGTATAATAATTAAGACTAACAAAAAACGACTACCGGCTTCAAAGTATTTTTTTTTTAACTTCACGCAGTATCCCGCATATTGCAGGATAGGCAGAGGGAACCCGAGAACCTTGTGTTAAGACACTCCGTTCTCTTTCCACAAATCCGTTCCCCACTATACCACCAGTTTGAGGCATTGCGTGTTGAGTGGCGGAACTCAACGACGCGCTTTGCCTTGTTACCAAACCTAGAAAATGCAATTACTTTATTTTCTGGAGTGGGAATCGAACCCACAACCTGTTGCGCTTACAGTCGCACACTTGTGCCTCTGCGCCACGACAGTCAAAGTGAATGCATTAAAAATTACGATTATTACGAATAACTCAAAAACTGACTAGTAGAGTCAGATCTCATGTTCTTAAGTACCTATTAGAAGCACTAACTATCATATAAAAAGAATGATCATCAAAATTGGTTTACTCAGGACAAAGTCAAGCGATAATACATATAGAAAATACAGTCAAATCGATAACCTTCTCTTTTTTGAAGTCGGTCAAAAATTGTTAAGTAACATATAAATGAGAAGGTAAAGCGCGGCATTGAGTTACACCACTCAGCACGCAATGTCTCAATACGGCGGAAAGTGGGCAACGGAAATGTTAGTACGACAGAGTGTCTTAACACTAGGTTCTCTCTCTGCCTACCCTGCTTTGTACAGAATACAGCATGAATCTAAAAAAATATTTTGATAATAATGATAATAATAAAAACTCTTTATTGCAATAAATAAAATATAAAAAAGATTACATATTATAGAAAAAGTTAGGCAAAAGGCGGCCTTATCACTAAAAGTAATCTCTTACAGGCAACCTTTTATCACTAGTGAAACTTAGTAGGACACTTTAATTAGCGGGAAGCCGTGCAAAAACTATTTAAAATAATAATTTAATGTACATATTTTGAATGTTTTTTAACAGGTATCGGATCTCTCCTATGGGTAGTCGCATCAGAACTGTTCGACGGTCCCGCGCGAGCTATCGGCTGCACTTTCAGCATAACTGCTGCCACTATAACAGTCTTTATTTGTACTAAATATTTTGCTATCATGACTACAGCGTTAGGACCTGCATATACCTATTGGGTATTTTGTTGCGTTTGTGTCATTTTCTTTATTATATTAGGTGTATTTTTACCAGAAACCAAGGGAAAAAGTTTTAGGGAAATTCAGGTAGCTTTAGGTAAGAAGAGAGATAGTATGGTAATGTAACATGTATATGTAATTTAGTTTAATAGTAACGGTTATATACATAATGTAAGTATGGCAAACTAAGCGAGAGTATTTATTACCTATTACCATTGTGGCTACTGGCCATAGAAAGCTGCTTGGCATGTGTTGTTTTGGGGAAGTGTCAGGGAGCGTTAAGAGAGAAGTTTTGGTAATTCGTTCAAGAGCGAGAAGAAATGAAAAAGAAACTTTAGATCGTATAGTTCACGCAAATGAAGTCATTTATCACAAAATAATATTTTTGTTATTTTGTTAAGTATAATTTTGATAAATTTAATAAGGTTATTTTAGAATTTATATGTATAAGATTTTTGTAACTATGCTCTTTAACTTTCTGCGACTGACGTGGTAGTGTGTCAGACACCACCAACCTATTTATAGGTCAAAATTTGAAATATACGCGGTGCAGTGCTGTCTTGCTGAAAGTTTGGTGTTAGAAGATACTGGTGTCTCACAGACGTAAGCATAACAATAAACACTGGATTCTAAGAGACGTGACCTCAGCAAGACTGTTTCCTTGAATATAATAACGTAACCTCTGTAAATCATATTAATTAAGCAAATCTTATTGTATTTTAAAAATAACCTCATTCATTCCATTTTCCAATAATACTTCGAGAATACACTGCATACATTCTCATTTTTATATATAAACTAACCATTAAGCATTGATTAAAATTTCAAAACATAGATAGTATCAGCTCATAGCTCATACCTCTTTCGCTTCGTCCACAGTCATTAACCTCTTCATGCATGCCCTCCGGGGAGTCCTCATGCTTTTTACGTGACCTTCCTCCAGTTATTATGTTATTATACAGTATTTATTTACTATCAGGAAGAATATTATCCAGTGAACTTTACCTGCAGATAAAATTCTCTTAATTCTCTTCGCTTCACTTCGTAACTTAGAAAACTTTAGTTTTTAAAAATGGTGAAATTTTAAATTGAATTGTGCCAAAATGCACCGTGGGATTTCGATGTCCTTCCGGTCATAGTTCTTAAGTTATGTCGTAATTAAAATAAAACAAAATAAACATGTATGTTTAATAAAACAAAATATAATAAAACAAAATAAACATGTTTGTTTTTTAAATATAGTATTTTTTTTTTAAATTGTTAAAAATGTGTATGTGAGTAAAGAAATATAAAATAAATATTTAGTTTTATTTTAAACCTCCATATTTTATATCCTAATTGGAAAAGTCTGTTAATGTCTATCACTATTTCTTACCTCCACTTGAAAAAAGCTTAAGGTTCTTAAAAAGATATTTTTTTGGTTAAATAACATTGCTATGAGACATTCATGTAAAAAAAATATAAAAATATAAACATTGAAATTTCATATAAAAAATATAATTTGAAAACATTTCAAACATTTTACATGATTTTGTGTCAGCATTTTTTTTTCAAAACAGTACAAGTAAGGGGAAATGATTATAGCCTTATATTGGTTGTATTGTTAAGGGGGGATTCTCCTTTAGGAGGATCAAAAAAATTTTTTTTTCGGGAATTTTTTAGGGTACAAATAAAGAAGCGATTTAATTAAATATTTGAACTTAATATTTCTTTTTTATTAAAAAAAAAATCACATATTGTCGATTTTTTGGCACATTTGTACAACTACTGCTTTGAATCCGCTGTCGTGATGCATGTCGTAATTTTCATCGGAAACAAAAAAACTAAATACATTTCTTCTATCTTCTTCTCATATATATTTTTTATGTAAACCAAAAAAAAAGAAGATATATATAAAATTTATATTCTTTTCGCCTTTGAAAGGGAAAAGGTGCTTATATTCTTTAACTATTAACTTTGCCGTCATAACAAGAAAGTTTATTTATATTCCAGCAAACTATTTTATAAGTCGGTATAATTTACAGTATGATAACTGCTTCTTCTTCTTCTTGTCTGGCCGCTTCTGTTATATCATTGTTGTACCATGATGGTGCGAAACGATGCTCTAAGCTGGTCGGACGGCGGCGCCCGTGTGCATTACATACCCTGCACTTTAGATTAAGCCGCCCCTGCACTCTTACACGTCCCCAAGGAGCCTACATTGCCAAAAAGCTTTCTATGGCCAGTAGTTTCACCATTAAAGTAAAATCTTGCTTAGTTTACCATATTTACATTATGATCATTACTATTAAACTAAATTACATATTAAATTTATAATAACACACTAACTCTCTTCTCACCTAAAGCTATCTGGATTTCGCTAAAACTTTTTCCCTTAGTTTCTGGTAAAAATAGACCCATAATAATAAAAAAAAATACACAAACGCAACAAAATACCCAATAAGTATATGCAGGTCCTAACGCTGTAGTCATGATAGCAAAATATTTAGTGCAAATGAAGACTGTTAGAGTACCCGCAGTTATGCTGAAAGTGCAGCCGATAGCTCGCGCTGGACCGTCGAACAGTTCTGATGCGACTACCCATATAAGAGATCCAATACCTGTAGGGAAAGGAATAGAAAATATATATTAGAATATTACTTAGCTATCTTGCGCCTGTCGTGGCGCAGAGGCACAAGCGTGCGACTGTAAACGCGACAGGTTGTGGTTCGATTCCCACTCCAGGAAATAGAATTTTTCATTTCCTGGGCTTGGGTAACAAGGCAAAGCGCGGCGTTGAGTTCCGCCATTCAACACGCAATACCTCAATTCCGCGGAAGGTAGGGAACGGCGGAGTGTCTTAACACTAGGTTCCTCTGCCTACCCTGCTATATGCGGGATACAGCGTGAAGCTATGTATGTACTTAGCTATTCTTAACCAATTTCAAAGAAATGTTATCAATTCGACTGTTTTTTTTATGTGTGTTGCCGCATAACATTGTATTGAATGAAACAATTTTGGTGATTCTTTTTTTATATGATAGCTAGTGCTTTTGATGTGGTCCAAATTAAATTTAATTTAGTTAAGCTACTGACGAACGGCAACATTTTTATATGTTTCCAAATATATTTTTTCCAAAGTTTTAACATTATAATATATTTTTATTTTATTTTAAAAACTTACCAACAGCATAACTTATTATAACGAGAGCTATGGATAATATTGGCAAGTAGTTTATTATGCCGGTCGCCACATAGCCCTCTGCTTCAGACACCCTGAAAAATATTCCTAGTCCCATCTGAAAAGGTAAATGAAATAAAATTAGGAGAAAATGTTTAGAAAATGTGTAACTCTTTTTGTAATTTCACGCTATTTTCCACATAGCAGCATAAGCACAAAGAGCCTCAAGCCAAAACTCAGCACTTTCCGCCTTAAATTGTGACTTTGCTTGAATGTGGCGAAACTCAACTCCACGCTTTGTCGTACAATATTTTTTTTTGATAATTATTCTCCCGAGTGGTGATTCCACAGCCGTCATATTTACAGTTAGATGCAGGTTTAGAAATTTTACCTTATTAAAGAAATAAAGCTTACCATGCCAATGAAGATACCAAAAAAAGACCACAGCAAGATAGGCCTCCTTCTAAACCTATGCGTGATCAAAGGTGTGCAGAAACTGGCCAAAACTTGAATAACTCCTGCGATTACTGAGGCAATTTCCGGTTGGACACTAGTATTGGCCGCCTCCATGATAGTTTGTAAGTAAAACATGAGCGCGTTTATACCAACTAACTGACACCCAGCTCCGAGGGATACGCCCAAGAATATTGCTTTTAAGAAAATTCTGTCTTTAAATAAAGCTTTTCTATCTAATTTCTCCTTCTTGTTCTCTGATGTTCTGTATTCATCCATTTCCTTACGTGCAATGATTTCGGAGTTACGTATTTTTATGAGTATTTTGTATGCTTCGTCTACACGACCTGTAATAATTTGGACGAAATCATTATTAAGTTCTAATATCGAAATTCATTATTTAATTTATTGGAAGATTTAAAAACTTCAACCCAAAGATTATTACAAAAATTAATTGTCTAGGAAGAGCGAATATTAATTATTTAATATTTTTTAAAATGTTGTTCGAATTCTAATATGTTTCTAAATATTTTTCGAATCCCAAGTGTTTGAATACACGTATGACATAATATTAAAACATATTGGCATAATCACGTTCTCTCTACCTAGCCCTTAAATTGTAGAATATATAAAAAAAGTATAATAAAAAACCATCACTCATTCTTAGAACTTTTAACAGCAGCATAACAGGGTAGTTAGAAAAAATGTAGGTATATATTTAATGTTTATATGTCAAACCTTTGGAAAACAAATGAAACGGTGTTTCCGGTAACGTCAGCAACGGCAAGTACAATACAAACAAAGTACTCGCATATACAATACTAAATGTGTCATAAGGTAGGAACGGGCCGATGGACATCGTGAACAGTACTCCTAACGCTGAGAATAATTGCAAAAATGTGCCTAAAGACCCTCTGTGTTCTTTCTGTAAAGAAAATACAATATTTTGGATGAGAAGAGAAGAAATTGGAGAACGGAATTGAAAGAAAACAGAGTGTCTTAACACTAGGTTCTCAGGTCCCCTCTGCCTACCTCGCTATATGCGGGATACAGCGTGAAGCTAGAGAAGAATTTTTTAAGCATTCCAAGTATTCCGTGCGCAGTGCCTGAGACTTATAATCCAAGTGTGGGCTTAAGGCGTTCCTTAATATGTATACGCTCGCCTCGATGGTTTGAGTTCCGCAAATTAATATTTTAACCGGATAAAAAACCGGAAAAAATATGTAACTAACATATTTTTTGGGTATTCCAAAATAAATCTTAGAAAATGTATTTTTCGATGTTTTAAGTAATTTACTGTAGTCCATTGTCACAGACAGACATCGGGGAATGTTTATATTCAAATAATTGTCATTTCTTTGCTCTGGTAAGATGAAGCATAGCGTTGATTTCAATTTAAGCAGCCGCTATGTCTCCTAAATAACCAAGTCTCTTAGCACTAGACCTACAATAGATATGTTTTTATTTCTATTTATTTACCAGATATCGCAAACCATAAAGTGTTAGACTCTTTTTTTTTAACTTCACGCTGTAACCCGCATATAGCAGGGTAGGCAAAGGGAACCAGAGAACCTAGTGTTAAGACACTCCATTCTCTTTCAACAATTCCGTTTCCCACTTTCCGCCGAATTGAGGCATTGATGTTGAGTGGCGGAACTCAACGCCGCACTTTGCCTTGTTACCTAACCCAAGAAATGAAAATACTAAATTTTACATTTCCTGGAGTGGGAATCGAACCCACAACCTGTCGCGTTTACAGTCGCACGCTTGTGCCTCTGCGTCACGACAGGCGTAGAGGTTATAACCTAGAAATTATAGTATTTCCGTTACATTCACGTCCTAACCTATCTAGAAGCTTAACAAACGAAGTGACTGAAGTAAAATAATTTTATTCAAAGTAAGGAGTTAAATCTTTAATTTTTTGAAAAAAATATTTATCAGCTGTTCACCAACTTGAATGTCTTTAACCTGATAAGAACCGGTGCAAGAAACTCTACGGGTTTTTTAAATTTTATTAGTAACAATAATGCTTTCCAAAATACTCACACTGGCTATCTCAGACGAATATATAGGTATCAAAACCAACATTAAAGAGTCCACTGATATCATAATCGTTCGACACGTAATAAAAATCCATACTTTATTAGCAAATATTAGTATTATCGCCGCGCAAACCTTCGGTATTGACACTAGTATAATGGAGTTCTTCCTGCCCATTTCATCTATGAACATACCACCTAGGATGCTACCTGAAAAATACATAAAATACTAGATCGTTATATTAGATCGTTAACGCTTGTCATCGCGCAGAGGCACAAGCGTGCGACTGTAAGCGCGACATATTTGGGTTCGATTCCTACTCCAGGAAGTGACATCTCTAAATAATATTTAATATTATTATTTTCTGGGTTTGGTAACAAGGCATACATAAACGGAATGTTAAAAGAGAACGGAATGTCTTAACATTAGGTTCCCTAGTTCCCTCTGCCTACCCTGCTATGTGCGGGATACAGCGTGACGCTATTAAAAAAAATTAAAAAAATATATTTAAAAGTAATATATTAAAAACTTACTGAATGTACCCACTAAATAGCCCAAGGAGACTAACCATGAACCCTCCTCCACTGTGATAGGTCTTTCTAGAGGAGTCTCGAGAGGGTTTCTCAGCTTGACAAGTGACGGTGAAGGCCATCCTATGCTTGTACCAGTTGCCAACATTCCAAAGTTTGCTGAAAAATATTTAAGCTTTTAATAAAAAAAGAGAATCGACAATAAAGAAAATGCACTAATAACACACATAATTATATTAAACCCGACTGAACCAATTCTTCAAATTTAGACAGCCAATACAAATAACGTTAAAGAACGTAGGCAATAAAAGTTAGTTGTATGTTATATATTTGAAATGTAATAATTAAGTCATCATATCATCAACGATTTTTTTGTTTTTATTCATGAAGTTATAATAAATACCTTAAGAGGGTGCCATATTGAGTTAATAATGACGTTACATATCTAAGAATACTTGGAGTATCAATACCTATTAACAACACCTTAATTATACAAATATGTCCAGGGATTTGGAAGATATGAGGTAATAAAGAATATTACAAACATACATGATACGCGCGAAAAACATAACACTCCTTTGACAGTCATCTAAAAAGTACAATTATTACGAAATATTTTAAAACTACTCGTCAGATTTGAACTAAATGGGACAGGGACAACTACTAGAAATGTGGTAACACACTTTACATAAGCTTTTTTACGTTTTCGGACCTAATTTTTTTTTTAACTTCACGCTGTATCCCACATATAGCAGGGTAGGCAGAGGAACCTGAGAACCTAGTGTTAAGACACTCCATTCTCTTACAACAATTCCGTTCCCGCTACGTAATTTTTTTTATACGTTTTTAAAAATGTTTTTCTTTGCCAAGAGTATGATTTCGAAAAAAAAAGTTTTCGATTATTTTCGAAATAAGCTAAACTTTCACTTCATTTCTATTTTCACTAATTTTAATACCTCGATGCTATGCATTAGTCTACCAAAGAAATCCTATTATATAATTTTTGCCCAATGTGAGAATCAAATGTACTACCATCACATACCAAATCTAACACTGTCCCACTGTGCAATAAAGGTAAATAAAATTGTATTAACCTGTAACAACAAGTGCATACTGTCGCACCACTGCAGAGATTTTTAGTTTCATTTTCTTCAATATTATCACTATTTCACAAATAAACTTCAATTTCTAAACTATTTTTCATTATTTATTAAAAATTTATAAGTTACTAATTAAATATTTCTTATAAGCAGGCTTCGTAACGCTTCGAAACGCAGCATTAGTATGAACGCGACAACTGTTATGGGCGTGAAGATAAGGAAGATCCATATAATATAGTCGCCGGCCAAAAGTTTAAAGCCACTTGTAAAAAAAATGCTATTCATGAAAAATATAAAAAAATTATACAAAGGTATTCAACAAATTTTCATACTTGCCTCTTCTATTGTTGTTAGAGTATGTCTAAACGTGATTCTATTGACTGTTTTAAGTCACCATGCCATACACGTGTTGTTGCAACGAGAGCTAGGTGGTAGTCATCCAAATATGACATGGAATACCAATTATAACATTGTGATTTTATGTTGAATATTAATGTTTATTATTAAGCAATATTAATGTTTATTTTACTTTCTTACAAACATACATACAAAGGGAACGGGCAGAGGGAACCTAGTGTTAAGACACTCCATTCTCCACTTTCCGCCGAATTGGTGCATTGCGTGCTGAGTGGCGGAACTTATCGCCGCGCTTTGCCTTGTTACCAAGCCCAGGAAATGAAAAATTCCATTTCCTGAAGTGGGTATTGAACCCACAACCTGTCGCGCTTGCAGTCGCACGCTTGTGCCTTTGTGCCACGACAGGCGTTGTTGTTGATTTTATGATTGATGTAGACTTTCTTAAATTACTTCAATTTATTTCATGATTATCTAAACAATACCAGTCACAATTACCAGTCAAAATTATTTAAAATACCAGTAAATAGATAAAAAAAAAAAATACAAATTTCATAACTAATCAGGCAACATTTTTCATACTTTTCGTCGTCTCTTCGTCAAATTCTAATGTTTTCGAGTAAACTTTCCTTTGTTGTAAAATATACCCTGTTAAATATTCCTAGTTTTATATAAGTATTTAATTCACTAACATCTACGAACGTTCTATCAATACAACAGTACTCTTCTCAACTCTGGTGGTTGCCATGACTTGCATCTTCTGCATCTGCATCTTGAGGATTATTATCACCACAATGTTACTCTGATTGCATATTATACTCATCAAATCTCTTTCTTCTGGATAATCAACGTTACCTTCTTCATTCTCCTCGTCAAGAATAACTTTATCATTTAGGTCTTCTCTCTCTCTCTCTCTCTCTGTAGTTGGAGAGTCTGAGGATCGTGGTCAGCATTAGGGTTGCATCTGGAGCGGACATAATAACAAAAGAATAAAAATAGATGATATTCAAACTTTACTGACGTGAGTCGTCGCGTGGAGTCCCTTAGAACCTTCTCTGGGAATTGACGTCAGTTTTGAACGGCATATGAGTGCAAACTATTCGTCGCAGGCGCAAGAAACAAATATAATTCTTTCTAGGAAGATACCAAAAAATATTAGTCGGTAGGAAAATTTTCAAAGTACACAAGTAACATTTTTGTAAAAATCTGGCTTTGAAAGACCGCGCGGCGGTTCGAAGGTTAAAATAGAATAAATTTACATTAAATATAAGAATTCATGAAGCATTGCTATTTTTAGATAATTTATTTAATTATATTATCTCTATACATTATTACAACATTTGTACAAATATTTAATCTACTTAATAATTTACCTTAATATTCTTTTATGTAAACTAAATATTTACTTAAATATACAAGCAAATCAATAGTTATTATTATATTTAATATTGTAATTGTATTATATACTGGGAAGAAACCAATTATGACAAAAAGTGAACAATGAAATACAATGAATATTACTAACCTTTATACAGCTTTAAAAATCTTAAAAACTACCTGAATAAGAGTACTGGGTGGAAAATAAGTATTGAAATTGCTGAATAATGCTTGAATTCCATAAACCACACTATTTATACCGTGCCTTGTTAAGTGACCCCGGTTATGTTCGTCATTTCACTATTTTTTCCAAAAAGAATCCAGAGACTCCTTTAATGCTGATAATTAATATAATTATTATCCGGCTCATGGACCATGTCCACGAAATCAGGTAGTATTTTGGTGAAAAAGTGAAATAACTTCAGAGCTGTATCAACGTTTATCACTATAAGAATATATAGGGAAAGTAACAACCACTAGCGTGGGCATCAAGAAAAATAGCGAGCGGTGGAACAAAAAAACTATATACGAGAATAAAAGACATTGCAGCTAATTTACATCAGGTACAATATAAATTTAGACATAATATGTATATTATTTCTAAACAACATTGATATTTCAAAACAAATCTTATACTTTTTATCCTCCCCTTGACGATACAAAGCTTCAGAATTTCATTATATTTGCCGTACTCATAATTAGAAACGTAGAAAAAAGGTTGCGAATGTGTTAAGAGAGAATTTCTCGAAATTGGTACAAG